>CAJNDT010001624.1:600000-805000 GCA_905221615.1 Symbiodinium sp. CCMP2592 | reverse complement strand
AGCTTTAAAATCATCACGGCTTTTCCTTGCACGAACAGCCAAGCTGCAAAGAATGGATTCAAAGTGGCAAAGTACAGTATGCAAAGGCCTGGTGGAGACACTTTCTTACTGTATGCACCTGTCTGCCACTGCGGGTCAAAATGGGTCAAACTTCGCGTCGCGACCAATAACGCTGGCCCTGTGCGATGAGGCGAAAAAGCATGATCATCAAGTCACAAAAACCCTGTCAGCGCGGGGCGGGACTAGAGCCAAACGCGTTCCAGCCGACATGGACACATTCAAATCTCTGCGGTGTATACGTCGGATTGGGCAGGTCATGATGACGACACCCCCCCCCCAAAATAAGGCGGCAATCACACAAAGTTGCTCTTCATCTCGACTCGAGCGGCCCTTTGGTTATCTACTCTTTCTCAAGAGAGACATCTTTTGCTGAGCATCCTGATGTCCAACCAGCTAAGTCGAAGTGCAGAACGAGTCCGCAAATCCTTTTTGCCGAGTCCGTGCATCGCTGCAGGTAAAGTTGAAGACTGCAAAACTTCCGTTGCATCAGGTCAAACGAAATTCGCCAAGCCGACAGCAATTTCTGTGGGCAAACCTTTGCTTTGCTGGGCAGACCATGGGACCAGGCTTGTTTTTCCAAGGTGCAGCACAACCTCCACTTCCTCTGCAGCCAAGCACGAGTTGCTAAGTGTTCACGAACACCGCAACACGTTCACGTCTGGTTTGCGTTGCAATTTTGCAAGTGTTGGCGATCTGCCCAAGGGTCTTCCAGGACAACACCGGGTGGACGGGGGCAGTTCAGAGCAGGACCAGCTACTTCGTGTAACAGGGTGGCTGCAGAACCGAACCGGAACCGCACGGGAGCTCACTGCGCGCTAACCGTGGAACTGAACCAAACAAAATTGCTCCTTTATTCACCTGTGCCTCCAGCCACCTGTGACGACAGGGTATGCTCCCTGGTTTCGAGCGATTTTCTCCGCTTCTCAAACAATCTAGTCTCTTTCGACCGGTCTGCTCCTTGTTTCTCAAACATTCTAGTCACTTATCGACCGGTTTGATTCGTTTTTCTCAAATCCTCTAGTCCCTTTCGAGGGGGCTGCTCCTCGTTTCTCAAAATTTGTCGTCCATGTTGAGCGGTCTGCTTCCTGGTTCTGAAATACTCTAGTGCCTTTCGGGAGGTTTCTTGTACAATACACTTCTCCTATTCGAGTGGTTTGCTCATCACTTTTCGAGCGCCTGTTGTTCAACTACTCTAGTCGTTTTCTGGGCAGTCGGTCCTTGTTTCTCAATACTCTAGTGTCCCTTTCGGGCGGCTTGCTCCTTGCTTCTCAAATACTTTTTTCCCTCTCGGGCGGTTTGCTCCTAGCTTCCAAAATACTCTAGTCCCTTTCGAGTATTTGCTGTTTCTCAAGTAAATACTCTGGTCCCTTTCGAGCGGTTTTCTTCTGTTTCTCAACCACTTTTATCAAATTCGAGCGGTTTGCTCCTTGTTTCTCAAATACTGCAGTACCTTGTGAGCGGGTTGCTCTTTGTTTCACCAAGACTGTAGTCCGTTTCCGGCGGTTTTTGCTCCTAGCGTTTCAAACGCTCTCGTCCCTTTCGAGTGGCTTGTTCCTTCTTCTCAAACGCTTTTGGCTCCATTGAACGGTTTGCTCCTTGTTTTTCAGATACAGTCTTGTCTTTGGAGCAGTGCGCTCCCTGTTTCTCTAGTCCCTAGGCGGTTTGCTTCTTGTGTCTGAAATAGTCTTGTCGCTTTCGAACGGCTTGCTCCTGGTTTCTCTAACACTTCGTCCCTTTTCGAGCGGTTTGCTTCCTGTTTCTCAAATGCTCTAATCCCTTTTGAGCGGTTTGCTGTCTGTCTCTCGAATACTCGAATCCTTTTCGAACGGTTTGCTCCTTGTTTCTCAAATCCCCAGGTCCCTTTCGAGCGGTCGGCTCCCTGTCTGTCAAGACCCCTATTCTTTTTCGAGCCGTTTGCTCCCCGTTTCTCAATACTTTAATGTCCTTTTCGAGTGGCTTGCTTTTTGCTTCTCAAACACTCAAGTCCCTTTTGGGCGGTTCGCTCTGTTTCTCAAGTACCCTAGTCCCTTTCGAGCGGTTTGCTCCCTGCTTCTCCAAAAATCTAGTCCCTTTTGAGTGGTTTGCGCCCTGTTTCTCAAATACTCTAATTAGTCCTTCGAACGGCTCGCTCCTTGTTTTCAAACACTTTAACCCATTTTCATGCGGTCTGCTCCATGCTTCTCAAACAATCTAGTCCCTTTCGAGCGGTTGGCTCACTGTTTCTCAAATCCTCTCGTCCCTTTCGCGCGGTTTGCGTCTGTTTCTCAAATACTGTAGTCCCTTTCGAGCGGTTTTCACAAAACTCTAGTCCCTTAATGTTCTAATGACTTTTGTGCGGTTTGCTCCCAGTCCCCCAAAAATGCAATGCCTTTCGGGCGGTCTGCTCGTTGTTTTCCAAGCACTCTAATCCCTTTCCAGCGGTTTGCCTTGTGTTTCTCAAATCGCCTGTTCAATTTGGAGCAGCTTGCTCTCTGTTTCTGAAATGCTCTAGTCCCCTTCGATATGTTGGCTCCATGCTTCTCAATACTCGAATCCCTTTCGAGCAGCTTGCTTGTTTCTCAACTATATACGCTAATCCTTTTCGAGCGGTTGGGTCCCTGTTTCTCAAATACCCCAGTCCTTTTCGCTAGCCCCTTTCGAGCGGTTTGCTCCTTGCTTCTCAAATACTCAAGTCCCTTCTGGGCGGCTTGCTCCCTGTTTCTCAAAAACTCTACTCTAGTCCCTTTCCAGCGGTTTGCTCCCTGCTGAACAAAAAATCTTGTCCCTTTTGAGCGGTTTGTGCCCTGTTTGTCCAGTACTGTAGTGCCTTTCGAGCGGTTTGCTGCATGTTTTTCAAGTCCATTTTCATGCAGTCTGCTCCCTGTTTTTCAATGACTGTGGTCGTCCCTTTCGAACGATTGGACCTTTTTCTCAAGTATTCTACTCCCTTTGGAGCGGTTCTCGTCCCTTTTGCGTGGTTTGCGCCCTGTTTTTCAAATACTGTAGTCCCTTTCGAGCGGCTTGCTCCCTGTTTCTCAAAAAACTCGTGCCTTTCGCGGTTGGCTCCTTACTTCTCACATACTCTAGCTACTTGTGTGCGGTTTGCTATTTGATTTCCAAGTGCTCTAATCCTTTCGAGCGGTTTGCACCGTGTTATTCGCAAATACCCTAGTCAATTTGGAGCAGTTGGCTCTCTGCTTCTGAAATACTCCAAATCCTTTCGAACGGTTGAGTCCCTGTTTCTCAATACTCGAATCCCTTTCGAAAGGTATGCTCCCTGCTTCTCAAACACTCGAATCCTTTTCCGGCACTTTGCTCGTTGTTTCTCCCATACTGTAGTCCCTTTTCGAACGGTTAGCTTCCCGCTTCTGTCAAACACTCTAGTCCTTTTCGGGTTTGCTCACTCTTTCTCAAATACTTTAGTCCATTTCGAGCGGTTTGCTCCGTGCTTCCCAAAACGTCTAGCCCATTCTGAGCGGTGTCCACACTGTTTCTCAAATGCCCTAGTCCCTTTCGAGCAATTTGCTCCCTGCTTCAAAAAGGCTCTAGTCCGGCTTGCGCCTTGTTTTTCGAATGCTCTAACCCCTTTCGAGCGGTGGTCTAATCCTTGTTTCTCAGATACTCTATAGTTCCCTTCGAGCGTGTTGCTCCCTGTTTCTCGAATTGTGGAGTCCCTTTCGAGCGGTTTGCTCCCTGCTTCTAAAAAAATCTAGTCCCTTTTGAGCCGTTTGCGGCCTGTTTCTCAAATGCTGAAGTCCCTTTCGAGCGGTTTGCTCCCTGCGTCCCAAAAACTCTAATTCCTTTTGAACGGTTTGCGCCCTGTTTCTCAAATATTCTAGTCCCTTTCGAGCAGTTCGCCCTATGTTTTCCAAAGGCTTTATTCCATGTTCATGTGGTCTGCTCCCTGCTTTTCAAACACTCTAGCCCCGTCCCTTTCGAGCGTTGGGCTCACGCTCACTGTTTCTCAAATACTCTAGTCCATTTCGAGCGGTTTGCGTTTCTCAATTACTCTAGCCCCTGGTGTTCCCGTTGTAAAATACTCCAGTCTCTTTCGAGCCGTTTGCTCATTGTTTCTCAAATATCTCAGATACTCTAACCCCTTTCGAACGCTTTGGTTAATGTTTCTCAAGTACTCTAAAATCCCTTTCGAGTGATTTGCTTCCTTTTGCCTTCAGTCACCTGCTTTTCCTACCCACGCAAAAGCGCACGACTTGGTTCGGTAGCAAACATAAAGGAGCACGCATTTGTGGGGTTGAAGCTTGGAGTTTAGCAACCTGCGCACTCCACCGCGCCAGGGGGGGACGGGACACAATGCGTTTCGTTACGAACTTTCCGAGAAGGGCTTTGCACTACCACGACCAGCCTGCCATGCTCATGATCTGCACCAGCTTCTCCACAGACATCCGACCATTCCCGTGCGTATCGAAGGCCTGGACAGGAAGCCCTTGCAGAAGGGGACCAGCAGCACTGGTAATATTGCGGTGGCGCCTGGAAGCTGAGGAGAAGCTCTTGTACCTGATCTTGCACCAACCATTTCGAAAGAGCTTCCTCACAGGTGCAACAGTCTGCGAATGGCTATCCCACAGCGCAGAGCTTTATTTGCGTCGTGCTTTTCATTGGCTCGGTCCTCCATAAATCTTGCAAACGCACGTCTATCAAGCGTGGAGTCAAAGCAGCCGCCTTCGCAGAGCTGACTGACCTCAGTTTGCGCTCCAAGCAAACATTGGCAATCGAAGCACGCATCTACCTATGTATGTATCTATATAACTATATATATATATATATACATATATTTGCCATACAGCGCAGGCAAGTGAAGACATTCATCGACTGCTGTCCAAGAGCATCTTCTTCGGTTGGATTCATTCCGAGCAGGCGCATGGCAGCTGGTAGCTGCGCAGTGCTTAGGCGGTCATCACTTCCTCGAAACTCGTCGAAGACAGCTTGGATTGTTGCCTCAAATGCACAAACTCTGCTCTTGAAAGGTTCGCGATGGTCAGCAATGACCGATCTTCCGAGATAGGCCCCGGATATGCGTCAGAGCGGCAAGCGAGTCGATTTGCTCTCTCATAGTGCTTGCAGCAGTCACTGCTCACGGCCAGCATCCTTGCCGCAGCTTGTGTGCACCAACTAACGTCGATCCGATCAGCATGGCTCAGGGAGTTACCATGACTGCGGGCCCGTTTGTCATCCCTGCAGCTAAACTTATCTTCATCCTAAACTGTTCTTGATAGCATGGTGGAGGTGTTTCGCGCCATCTATGTCTTTAGACGCACTAAAACTACGTACTCTCTCCTGAAAGGCTTGGAGTATGCTGGACGCAGCTTTGAGCAGCAGGGTCTGAATAAAACTTGCGGCGCGAGGTGTGAGGTGTTCAGAAACTTCAAGCCAGATCGTCCGATGTAAAGGGAAGGGCCACAGACTAAAGTGAAGACGAAGGGCTGGCAGATGCGAGAAGGACAGCAGAGGAATGCTCAAACAAGCAACTTGCAGGCAACCTAGCAAAAGAGTCATCCAAACAGTCAGCACCACTTTTTGAGAGCTGATCGCTCAAGTCTGTGGCAGACCAAACTCGTAGCTCTCGACTACTGCAGATCTGTTGCTGCCTCATCGAGATCACGACATGGCTCAGCTAACCTAGCTACTGCCGCATAGAACTTCACCCATCCTGCAGCACTGGTGGATGCCACACCCAAGTGTACCCTCGCTGATCCAACTCCCTACATAGCAGTACTACTTTGCAGGGTGCGGTGGTAACACGTGACGTTCGGACATCCGGTGACCTGGGCACTCCTCAAGTCTGCACAACACACTTCAACAATCCAACCGATAAGACAAGAGAAGCGATCCCGTGTGACCACGAAGTGTTGGCCCGTAGTTGCCCTCACTGTTTTTGTGGAGGCTGGTTGATCATCACATAGGCTTACGACATCAGCCGAAAGCCCAAGCCCTGTTCGTAATTTAAAACAACCACTGAACTGGCAAGATTCGTTGTGGGAGGCCGAAACATGCAAAGCTGTTGAACTATTACCATTACTAATGCTGAAACTATTCCCCAAGCTTTTAGCCACCGAAAAAGTGACGTTATTGAGTCACTGATTATGTCTGGGAGCTGGCACCCCCCCCCCCAGTCAAACCGTGACATCAGATGTGTATATACAGAAGTGACAGGGGACTGGAAGGACCCGATGCCGAGCCAAAATCTCTGGGTCCCGGAAACTGAGCAACAACACAGTCCTTCCAACCCATCTCATCTACCGACACTGCCACAACCATCACCACACAACCCGGGACCACTGTGACAAGCACGCCGCCGTGAACTTTCAGGACACTTCGCAACAAAATGCAACAAATGCAGCCGCTCGAAAAGCGGGAGAGACGTTTTGAAACAGAGTCACTGTAGAATTTGAGAAAGAGGTAGCCGCTCGAAAGGGGAAGGACAAATCAGAACTCGGAAAAGACTCGACAAGACGAGAAAGAGAAGCAAGCCACTCGAAACGGACACGAGTTGACAAACAGGGGCCGGCCGCTCGGAGAGTACTGGACAATTTTGGACACAGGAGCAACCAGATAGAAGGACCGGAGACTTTGATAACTCGGAGCAAATTACGAACCGCTCGAACAGGACTATGGACTGTAAGAAAGGAGCAAACCGCGTGAAAGAACGAGAATGTAGGAAGCGGAAGGAAACCGCTCAGAATCAAGTGGGAAGTTTAGAAACGGCAGCGAGGTGACGGAATGGAAGCAATGAAGTTGTCGAGCAGGAAACCTGCATGGAAAAATTGAGAAAGCGGGTGCGACCCAAGCGGACAAGACTTCAAGAATCACGATTATAACACAATGGCTTTGAAGCACTGGAGAATTTCAGTGGAAGGAGCAAGCCGCGTGAAAGGGACCAATGAGAAACTGTTGGGAACAGCAGCTCCAGGTGAGTACCGAGCTACAAGCGACTTGTTGAAATGGGCGCATGCAAGCTGCTCAAAAGGGATAAGAAAATCACACACGATAGCAAAAAGCTCCCAGAAGGCTAAATAACTAGCGTCACCGCAGCGCATGTTCAAAACACCAGTGAATTAAACGTCGAATTCGTCTGAGATGTAGCATTTGGCAAATGGCTTGCCCAAAAACCTGAATCCTGGGCAAGACGCATGTTCAATGGGCTCTGAACACGAGGGCGCAGTGGAATGTTTACGACGGATAGATGAGTGCGCGTCAGATAACAAGTATGAAAAGCAGAGTGTCAATGCTGCAGCAACGATGGTGAAATCGATGTACAGTATGAGTGCGAACTATAAGCAAAGGTTAGGATATGAACGAGACCCTGGTGACAGCCCAGTGCCACTGCCATAAACTTCGCAACAACGCATGATGCTGGAGCATCTACAAAATCTCAATGGCATTTCTGGCATAAACTGCAATTTAAGAGGTGCACAACAGTGCCATGACCTGCAGCGAACGGCTCAAACAAAAACAACCTTGACGCCAACCTCACACTTATGCTCCGGCGCTTTCGCCCTAGGTTTTTGCATCTACATAAAGAACATACTATGTTTCAGGCGCGCAAACACGATCAACATGTTCTGATGCAGTGTAAGCCAAACGGGGGAAATCGCTGGACATAAATTCTGAAAACTGTGAACGAAAACTAGAAACTGTGAGAACAAACTTGAAAGTGTGATAAACAGGAGTAAACTGCTCGCAAAGGATGAGAACAACTGAAAAACTGGATTGCTATTCAGGCTACCAGAATTGCTGCCACCGCCTTTATTGCTTCTATTCTACTACTTCTCAATGAATCATTCTACCTAATCTGTCACTGCTAATATTTGTGGCTCTGCACCGCAACTTGACCCCTGCGTTTCTGCGTTTTCAACTTTCAGGCTTGCTACTGATACTGCTGTGGCTGCTTCTGCTACTGCTGTTGCTGCTGCTACTGCTGCGACTACTACTACTACTACTACTACTACTACTACTACTACTACTACGACTACGACTACGACTACGACTACGACTACGACTACGACTACGACTACTACTACTACTACTACTAATTACTGCTACTGCTACTGCTACTGCTACTGCTACTGCTACTACTACTACTACTACTACTACTACTACGACTACCACCACTGATGCGACTACCACTACCACTACTACTACTCCTCCTGCTGCTGCCGCTGCAACTAGTACTACTGCTGCAACTACTCTTGCTGCTGATACTTGTACTAGTACTACTATTGCGACTACTCCTGCTGCTGCCACTGGCACTGGGTCCTACTTCTACTACTGCGACTCCGACTGCTGCTGATACTGCTGCTACCGCGATTGTTGCTGCTGCTACCACCACCACAACCAAGGAGGTATCTGGGAGGGCACCCGAGAAAAAGTTATTGAGTGTACAAGCAGCTGTTTGTGGGGCCAACAAGCTAGTGTGTCTCAAACACTAACGTGATTGAACCAGAGCAAGAACACCGCGACTTGCAGGTGCGTCCTTTCTCCTGTACAGGTAGATGTAGCCTCAAGTGGCATTGCAAGTCCACGTGTCTGCTATGCACCGACATTGCGAGCTCCGCACCCAGATCAAGAGGTGGAGCTTCAGACTGCGCAACCTGCGATAAGATTCTCTCGGCCGACTTTCTTAACATGTAGCCAAGTGAGCAGCCTTACTGTCATCGAAGATGACCCAGGAGTCACCTTTTCCCCGCCGCCTTGCAGGAAAGATGAAGCGGAAAAACAGGGCGACTCATGTCACTGACGACAAGGTGCATGTGGCAGACGTAGTGCCCGTGCGAGGTATGTTTGCCAATGTGCGACACGAAGCCGACCAGTGTGTACCTGAGGGAACTGTCTCTAGCAAGGATGCGGAGGCACTAGTGCATGACTGAAGCTGGTACTCCCCGACGCCGTCGTCATAGTCCTTCGGTGATGCCTGTCAGTTGGAGCTATCGAGACTTCACGGCAAAAGGATGGGCTTTTAAGTTCAGGGCACTTGCACCACCGGTGGACTGGCCACCCAGGGAGGCGACAGCTCCTTCCAAGTCGTCCGAGTGGGAGAATAACCTCAACTCAAGGAGGTTTATTGCGAAGGGGCCGTTCAGGGGCCTGAGACTCGAACCAGTCTGCAGCTCTCTCCGCACTGTTCATGCACCTCACCATACGAATAGACGAAGAGAGTCTTCGCTTGAGTTCGGCAATCTGAGATGCACACGACTTGAGTGCTGCGTGTACGTGACTCTGGGCAAAGCCCATCGAGCACAGCATGGAAACCGCCTCCGGGTCTGGCCTTGGATCAATCACAAATGCCAGTCTCACAGCATGATCCAAGACCGCAGGTCATAGCCATTCCTACCGTTCCTGATTATACAAACCTGTAGTGGCGGACGCATCGCCGCCAGATTCGCCTGCCCCACCAGCTCCTGTCACGTCTGCGAATGTGAACTCTGCGCGAAGAGCCTGGTGTAAAGAAGCAACAATGGCCCAAATTATCGCACAGCTTCTGGCTGATTGACTATTGGCATGAGGGTTTTGCACACTTATCGGCTTTACAGTATCGAGAACCGGAGTCCTCCTGCTGCACTCAAGGGATCGTTGATGTCGGGGTCAGTGTTGTGCTCGAAAAACCTACGTAAAGGATGCTATCACAGCGAAGTTTGCTGCGTGGGGAGCGTGGGGAGTTTCACCATGCGATCGCGGCTTCGGCGCTGGAGTTGCCCACGGCCAGGCTGGCACGCTTGGCCTGGCCAGAGAGAGTCAGGATGACGACTTAAGATCGAGAGGCCTTAGCGGAAAATGCTATAGGCTACTGACAGCATTTTCACCGATGTCCATGGACACCAGCGTGGCCTTCGTCAAGATTCGATGCTGTGAGCGGAGAGGCAGGCTCTTGGCTGAGAAGCAAGCGACGATCATGTCGTCTGGTTGAGGCCCAGCCGCCGCTGCCCCTGCCCTTTCATATCACCGACTGAAGGGCTTGCAAGAAAAGAGGCCCAGGGCTTCCGGCTGGGGAGCATCCGCTTCCTCGGGCATCGGCTCCTCTCCTGCGAACACTTCAACAAACCAAAGATTACGATGAAGAAGGGCAAGAAGAATGCAGATCAGTTTGAATCAACGTGTTTTGCTGTCGTCGTCCTGGCTGAAGGCCCCTGCCACGCAGGTGCTCCAGATTCAGCGTCTCTGGCCTGGGTTTGCACACAAAAGCTGCAGTTCCAGATACCCACGCCGCAGTTGAGTAATGCGATCCACTCCCAAGGTTTCGGTCTGCCACTTGATTGATCTGTTCACACCGGCCGACCATCTTCTATGCATTAAAATGTAGTTTTCCATCCTCTAATGCCCTTCAACTGCTTGGCAATCAAGCTCTTTGGCAAAGAACCCCTCCACATCCCTGGACTTCCTTGAAGCTTTCTGTGGGTACGAGAGTCAAAAAGGGATTCCTGCGTCAGCCTTGTGCACTCGAGTTCTCTTGACCATAGACATACTAAAAGCTGACAACCTCTCCAGCGTCACATGTGTTGCCTGTTTGAACGCTCAAGTTGTGGTTGTGTTTCTCTCTGCTCACCATCGCGAACTGTGCGTGAAAGATTACTACCTATTTTGGATTTACGTGTATACAAGTCATTAGCAGAGTTTCGTGCTTCTCGTTCCTACGAAGATTCATTCGCTTTAGGGATGCAACATCGTTGCTTCGTTTGCCATCGACAGACGTTTCCACATTGCCGCGCATGAAAAAATTGCACATTTCTATACGAGGAGGAGGACGGCAGTAGTCTCAGCTGCGACTGCTGCAGCTTTTTGCTTCTCTTTGAAACTCCCCCGCTCTGATGTCGGCTCCGAAGGATCCTGTTTCTGCGCCGCGCAGCCTGCTGAACTAGATACATGCTAGTGGAACTAGGTTGACATGACTATACTGCCAGCATTGCCCATGCATCGCTACATACCATTATAGTAGGTAGGATGCCAGTGGTGCAACCGTGCGACTGTGGGATATAGCGGGGGGCGCCTTAGTACATGTGATGTGACACATGACACCTGCTTCGCACACAAGCCTTGAACATGGTCTTACTCTAGTGTGTAACTGTGCAAGTGTGTAGCTGCAATAAGACACGAATCGTGCTTTTGATGCCGTCTTAAACATTCAGGCCACCGTGTCACGGCATTCTCTTCCAGACTCTTGCAGGCTGATGGTCGGGCCCAGTACTGAGTTTCATGTCGCGATGAATTCCTGTTCGCAGTGAAAGGCGAGACAGCTCCTTCCGGAAGCTCGCAAAAACCCTTGAATGCACCGGTTCAGGCGCAGGCAAAGAAGTCGGAACGTGGAAACACGATGGAAACGCATGCGCCAACGTAAGGCAATCGAATCCCACTCGTTTTCGCCTCTCCCCGAGTGAAGGTAGGCCTCTGACTCTAAAGAGCTTTGCCGACATATTTTTCTGCGGTTTAGGGGACTTCGATACCTCTTGTCGAAGAGTTTTGGGGGCTTCAACACACCTCCGTAAAGGCTTTCCAAGCCTGAGGATACACCTTCCCGAAGGGCTGTTGGGTGCCTCTAACTGAAGGGCTTTTTCTGGGAAGTTTGCTATACTCCCTGTTTTGGGCCCGCAAAGTGCGAACTGAGAGGCAAAGTCTTCACATACACGGGCTTGAGTTTCCACAAGCGGGCCTGAGTTTCGACATGAACGGATCTGAGTTTCCACATAAACGGCGGAGAGCCGGCCATCATGTGCGAAACACCATGTAAACGCAAGCAAACAGCTTCTACGAGCTACTCTGTCGTGACAGCTTCTGTGGCCGATACGACTTCCTAAACTGCTTCCCTTCTGTAATTTACAAGACAAACCAAACATCCACCGCTGCATCCAAGGTTACTTCCCCAATGCAAACGGAAGTTAGAGCGACCTCTCTGCAATCTTTCCGCCGATGTACTATAAGGATCCGAACAGAATTGGAGCAATTTGGGGGTACGTTATCAGGTACTTTCGTACTCATACTTCGTATACTCAACGACTCAACAACATCAAAACTGTTTGCTAACAAGGCTTTGCGGGGACAGTCGTTGCGGTTCTTCCAAGGTTACACGGTTACAACTTCATTGCTCATCTCTGATGGGTCCGAGGGGCCATTGTCAAGCAGGGTCATGGAGTGTTTTTGGATCTGTGTTCAATATTATCCGTCCGCTTCGCTGCCTGGAACACTGAGAGGCAAAAGCCTACCATGCTTTTTTGCTCCTAAGGACTGGTCTCGAAAACAGTGCCCGGTTTCGACGTTACCGCTTAGCATTGCTAAATGGAACAAGAAAAGATCCAGGAGAGATTCGAACATCGTATCCAAGCATCGTAGTAGTGGCAAACTGCTTGCTGGACCGCACTTGAATTGGACTGTCACAGCGCAGCTTCATCGAGAAATACCCTGCAGAAGTCTGACGCTGCGGCAGGCGCACATACGGTTTTCAATCCACGCGTTTGCCCAGCAAAGTCATGCGTTTTGGGGTTGTTTGTGGCAGGACGAACCTGTAGGACCCCGACTACGGAGCACAAACAACTTCGAAACTCGATTTATTTCCAGAACCTGTCTTGGACCAGGCGGCCAATGAAATTCTTGACCGCATGGGACAAGAGCCTATCGACATGTTCTCGAAGAAAGTACTCGAATTTTGCATGCTAAGGAATTGGTCATAAGCAAAAAAACCTTTGCAAGAGTGAAGCTGGTTCCCACTCAATCTGGCACCGGCTGCTTCGGCGCGCATATGCGCACGTTTGTCTTTGTTTGTGTTCGTGTCCAAGACCGCAAGGCCAGACATACTTATGGACAGCGTGTGCGAATGACAGTGCTCCAGCAGGCAAACCAAATAATCCAGCAATGCAGCGACACTCGGCATCGGCAAACAGCTGCGAAACGCCGAGTTGCAGGTTCAAACAGTAGGCGTGGTCAATATGAAGGGCATGCACCAGAACCAGTCGGTCTATCTCAATCGCACCTCTTGCAGTAAACGAAGAGAGTGAAGCGCACACACCATCAAGGCAAGGCTTACGGCCTGTTGCATTGGGTGTTGGGAAATTATTCCAGGTTGTCGCAGGTTGCTTTTGCTTGAAAGGTCAGCAGTAAAGCTTCATCGGGACAACGGAGCTTCAGCGGCGATTGGCGGCAACACAAAACCAACGTCCTGCTAGCTCAGCTGGCACATCATGGCAAAGCCTGAGAACCGGACATGGGCACCTGCGCGAAGCGTGTTTCGCACGTCGCGAGCAGGTGCAGAGAGATTGAGAGAGAGAGAGAGAGGGAGCGGGGAAGATAGTGTACATACATGGAAAGAGAAAATGGCACTCAGACATGGACGCAGAAACACAGACGACAACCAGAGATGTTGACTGGACACAGGCCAAGACGCGAAGAGCACAGAAGCATATGTGGCACTAAACCCGCGCCTTGCAATCTAGTTTGGCCGGGCACCATTTCTCGTCCACGTAGTACCGCTGAAGTTGCACCAGCAAGTACCTGACGAAGGCTTCTCAGTGCTCTTCGACGTGGCCGCCGAAATCGGAGCCTGGGCATGCTCGCCAATCTTGACCTCAACCGCGCGGGCCCCAAAAGAAGAGAGCAGCTGAGCTGAGTAGCGGCCCAGGCTGGCCCTGGCCAAGGCTTCGGCGTCTTGGATGCGGAAACGCCTCGGAACTGAACGCCATCCTCGGAAGCAGAGGCCTCTGAGGCCGTCAATATTCTGCACATGAAGTTGAGGCTCCTCGGAAGCTCCAAAGCGGGCCAAGCACGACCTGGGAGACAGCTGGGGCATGATGCGAGCACCCCCCCAAGAGACCCTCGACCTAACTACGGGCACCCCAATCCCACTGGACAGGGTCTCACAACTGTGCGGACGTGAGCCTCAAAGCCTCACGCCATGTGCAGTGCTCCACCTCAGGCTTGTGCGATAACGGTATCACTGGCTTCGGTTCTTCCGGCTCGCCTGGCGAGGCAGGATTCAAAGGCAAGAACTGTGCAAGACCGCAAGACCCTGATCACGGGCCTTCCGTTTTGGGCTTCTTGGCCTCTTGCTCATCTTTGTCCTTTGCTGCTCTGAAAGCCGTGACCTGCCAAAGGCTGTTGTGCGACTCTCCGCGGCCAGGGGCTTCCACATTCTTGTGCTGAATGCATGCACAAATGCTATCTGCAAGTTTGTCTCTTCGCTGTCCCGCTCATGCTTTCATGTCGTGCGCCGCCGTTACTTCTGGGAACTGGATCTTGCACGCCAAACGGGGCTGATTCGCCTCTTGGAGGTTTTCGGCATCATCCAGCTTCACCTCATCGTCTCGAAAGCAGAAGCACTGAGTCTGAGGTTCCGGAGGTCAACACGCTACGTTGCAAAGTCCAAAGTCCAAGGGGTGTCCTTCTGAGACGCCTGCTGGAAGTCCGAGCATGTTCTGCTGGACCTTGCTGTACCTGAGCCGAGGAGAAAGTATCGATATGTGCATGTACCCGTAAGGACACGGACCAGAGTTCAAACACAGAGAGCTAGTAGAGCCCGCGTGCTTCACTCTCTTTTGGCCAGAGCTTTCTTGCAGTCTTTCCTCCACCTGGCACGGGAGACAAAAGTTCATGTGTCCGTTGGGCTCTAAAGCAGTGACTGCATGTCGTATTGAACTTCAGCAAGGTTTGCGGCAAACTCGAAAAGGGAGGTGGTGGAGCCTGGCTAGTGGACAAATCGCCACAACTGAGCTTAATCAGTTGTTCGTGGAGGCACCAAGGCCACTGCTGTCTCCAGCCAGTCGGGTTCCCAGAGCACTTCGCTCGAGGCGTGCGATCTGCTCCAAGAAGTACTGCGCCAGATGCAGTGTTGATCAGGCTGCACTTGCTCTGTCCTCCAAAACTTGCCTGGACGAATTCCGCAGCATCTTGCTGCCTCCAAATCTCAACACTGGCAGCATTTAGCACTCTCCAGTCTCTGAAAACTGCAACAGCACCTGGCAGTCGAGAATTCCGCATGTCCTCTCCCGATGAGCGAGCGGAACATCTGACAGGCGACCACGGGGTTGCAAGTGAGTTCTTAGCATCTCTGCGTTCCAGAATGCTCCCAGTGGCCTGCCTGAGGTTGGATCGAGAATCTCGGATCCTCCTCGTCATCACCGTCTTTCCTCACGGCCCGCAGAGCTACCCTCCAAGTAACGCAGTTATCTCTTAAAGGCGGCAAGTAGTTGAGGGGCAAGCAGAGGCGGTGCATATCGTGGACCGTTGAGGCCGCTGACTAGCTTGGCCACCTGGCCAAGCGTCTGCAAGCACTGTCGCAACGCGCACAGCCTGTGCACGAAATTGCCTGGCTCAGCAGGTCGTTCTGGACTTCCGGAGCTGCAGATCTTCGGATCTGAGGCGTCAAGTCGCAATTCACGGCTAGAGCGAGCCGAACTTCTTGGCCTTCAGATCCGCATCTAAGTAGCGCTGCTTCACTTCCGGCAGTGCCTGAGCGCGTCTGTGTCGTTGCTAGGCTTGTTTGAGGTACTATGCCGAATCACTGAGGGAGCAACGAGTAGTAACTGAACCGAAGAGTTCATGTAGCAGGACTGCCTGGCTGCATGGCATGGTACTTCCATAGAACCTTCCAAAATAACGATAGGCGCACCCAAGATTCTTGAGGCCAACCAAACCTGGCCCTCGGAGGCGCACCTCAAAGGATAGACGAACATGTTAAGAACCTCGTCTTCTATGGATCTGAGCGAATGGCCAGGGGCTTGTCTCCGGATTCGCAGATTTTCGACCAGTCATAGTTCAGATTGAGGTCCACCTGCCAATTCACTCCTCTCGAATGCTCTTGACCTGGAAGAAGGTCAAGCGCAAAACCTGCATCTCAGCCAGTGTCTTGTCAGTCTTCTCCATCCTTACTCCGTCCAACACCGTGCCGCATGCAAGCAGGCTTGGACATCTTGATTGTTATGCAAGCTAGGCGCACGCTAGCTGCAACAGGCGCTCCTTTTCCTGTCCGAAGCCAAAAGTTCGGATCAAGGCCTAAATGCCAGCGGAAGTCAGGACACATGCTCACACGATCAGGCCGCTTCGCTAGCAGCACTCGGTTCTACATCGATCTTACTTTCTTTCGCGGACCTGAAGATCGTGATGAGCACGGCCGCTTCCCGGTCTAGGCTCTTTAGAAAACGGCTGTACGGCTGGTCCCACTCAAGGATTCTCCAAGACCCTCTGCCTACGGCATCATGAAACAGCCCATAGGATGTCCTTAGCGGATAATCACGAGAATCAAAGCGTGGTTCCGGTCGTCTGTAGCTCTTGGCGCCGTGTGACACCTGAATGGCCATGCCGTCTCGGCGATGCCATCCCTTTTGCGTCGCGAGCCCTTGAAGAAAGCTCAGCACAGGGTTGTTTGGCTTGATCTCATCGCCCGTCAGGACCTCAGGGCCGACCTTCGGTTTCACCTTCGCCCGGACGGTCTGCTTCACAAAGTCAGGATCGTAGCGGAAGCTCCATTCCCCTTTAGAGAGCGTTGCCCGCATATGCGAGCCTTCCATCTCCTTGGTCCCACAGTCGATGAACATGTTCTCTGTGGCCGTCCATTTGATGGCCACATTGCATCTAGCCAAGAGCCCTCTGATCCAGGTGATCGTGAAAGCGAGGCTCTTCTGAGAACCGTAAGAAGGAGTGTCAGACGTGCCCTTGTCGTACACGTCCTTGGCGTCCGTCACCGCCACGAGGGGAATCGAGTTCAGGACCGACTCGATGTTCTTGTGGCTCAGGTCGTAGCCGTAGGCCTCGGCAAGGTGGCCTCTGCAGTACTGACCAGCGTCCAGTCCTTCCTCCATGCCCAACAACTCGGCAGCAAAAGTCGAGCGGCAAACACGTTGCAAGCGGTGGCTGCGGAAGTCCAGGACCGAAAAACGTCCCTTCTGGACGCGAAGTAGCGACCGCTCGGCCAGCAACACACAGTACACAGACTGCGAGAACACTCTTTCCAAGGGTTTGTCGCCGACTCCGCCGTGCTTCGTCACGTTGCCGAGGGAGGCGTCGGTGACCACCAGGATCCCTGCCTCGGTCAGGTCAAGGGGCTTGAACCTTAAGGCAAAGTCCGCGGTCTCCTTGAAGAGTTTCACAAGAGCGTTCGCTCGCAACACTGTTTGCACTGTCCCGCCGTCGGCTTGCAGCACCGACAGTTGGTAGCCCAGGTCTATGCGGCACTGCGCCACCAACCACTGAAGCGAGCCCACCAAGGCCCTCAACTGCTTGGCCTCACCCGGCGTCAGCACAGCGTCCATGTCTCGCCGCCGTGAGGGTCCCATGCGAATGGGCTGCAGGTTCTGGTGGTACTCCTTCATGGACACAGAGATCTCGCCCGTCAGGAGGTCCTGCGAGATGCGCTTCCCGCAGTAGTTGAACGAGTCCTTCTCAAGCGACCCGAACCCCAGTTCGGAGCCGAGGCGCTCAAGAGACGCCCAAGCCTCCGGACCACCGGCCACCAACAGGTCGTCGACGTGGCTGCACAGCACTCCCAGTAACCGTGGTGTGCTCTCGTCAGACCACAAGAAGAAGGTGGCCGCGTCAACAGTCGAAGCTCGCCAGCGTTCCTTTTGCAGACTCTTTCTCAGACGGAGAAACCACTCACGAGGAGCGTCACTGAGGCCAAAGACACCCTTGAGGATCCTCGAGAGCTTGCGCCCAATCGGTAAGGTTGGGCTTCCATTCTTGCTTTCAAGATTTCGGATGTAAAGCTCTCTGGCCCCGTCGACGTACTTCTCCCCCTTAAGGAACGCACTCTTCACGTCGGCGCAGCCAATGCGCCACTTCTCCTTCTGAAACTTGCTAGCGGCCAAGGAGAACAACAGGTGCTGTGAAGTCCTTGAAGCTGTCGGCGCGTCCTTCCTGAGCTCGTACGCTGTTAAGTCTTTGTAGCCAGGCACCACAAGTCTCGCCGAGGCTCGAAGCGGAAGGTCGTGGCTGGAGGTGCGCAGTCCGTCGTTCTTGTCAGTGAACACGAACCGCGGCTGCAACACTTTGTGCAATTCCCCCCGTTGCCTGAGAGTGGCTTCCACTCTCGCTGTCTCGGCCTCGTCCAGCACTTCAACGGCCTCATTGCGCACCCAGACATTCCATGCCTCCCTTGCCGCCTCGTGAAAGGCTTCTTTCTGCTTGTCGTTCATCTGGTTCCAATGGTACTCCTTCCTGGCGGTCTGAACTGCCATGGCGTCTCGTCCGCTTGGCCAACGCATGCCAGCTTTCACATGTGCCTCGTACTCAGTCCTTGAGGGAAGAGGCCAATCGCCAGCCCAAGTGCCGTGGTCCTCAACCTTGCCACCGTCGGCCTCCATGCGTTCCAGAGCCGCCTGAGCTTGAAGACGAACAAGAGGATGTACTTCACCTCCTCCTGCTTGGGCTAAGGCCAACACTTCAGACCGCTCAAGAGAGAGAGCGTCGAAGGGCACACGAGGTTCGCCGCCGGGAGCGTCACCACGTAGCTGCTCCACGTCGGTCTCCGCGGGCCGCTTCGTTCCACCAGCTTCCTCGGAGTCGTCAGTGTCAAAGGGCTGTAACGGAGAAGCCGGTGCCTGGGCTGCAGAACTCGACAAGGCGCCTGTTATGCACTCCGGAACGGGGCTGCCAGGTGCACGTGTGGGACCACCAGTTTGCACGGATGGCCTTCGGGAAACAGCCGGCGTGCTGGAAGTAGTAGCCCTCACAAACTCATCTGGAGACACAGGTGGTAAATCACTGCCTCCCGATGCACCACGGTTCTGCATTGCCCTCCGAAGCTGTTCTGCAAAACTATCATCAGCCGAGCGCCCCCCATGTGGATCTGGATGTGCTTGTTGTTCCGAAAGTTCGGTGCCATCACGAAGGCCAGCCTGAGGCTCGGTGGGAAGCGCAAGAGCTGGGTCGCCACCAAGCCAATGGCTAGGAGTACTCGCTTGTGGCCCCCCGCGTGGATCTGGATGTGCTCGTTGTTCAGAAAGTTCGGGGCCATCAGCACTGCCAGACTGCCGCTCGCCTCCATCATCGAGGCCGCTCGAAGGAGCGCGGTTATCCACCATTTCCCACTCCTGGTCGCGATTGGCAGCATCAATCACTTCCTGGATGACACTGTCCCAGTCTCCAGTAGCGAGGCGCTCAAAGGCGGAGGCCTTCCTGACGTGCTCAAGCGAAACCTTGGTGAGAGTGCCCCGGGCCGTGACATAGCAGTTGACGTTCCCCTCGAACCCGATGAGAAGGGCTGGTCCATGCCAACGCCTCAACAGCAATCTCCTTTGGTTTTGGTTGCCCTTTCGGTTGTACTTCTGCTGCCTCCAATAATAAACCAAGTCACCGACAGCAGGGGCATCCTGGACCGTTGGGTTCCGAGAGCGAGCCAACTCAGCTCGACGAAGGGCCTTGCTGAAGTGCAGCCGGAGCATCGCCATGCGGGCCGTCTCGCGAACCGCCACCAGTCTGGCAAAAGAGCCCTCTTCAAGCATGGCGTCGGTCTCCCCAAGTCGCCCTTGTGCGAGCGTATCGCCCGGAGGGAGTGGTTGCCTCCCCACAGCCGCCTGCATCGGCGAGCAGCCGGTGTCACCCACGTCCATGTTGTAGGCGAGCAGGGCCTCTGAAAGTCCTTGGTTCATCTCGTTGAGGCCCATCAGGGATTGAGCGGCCGTGCATGCCGCAAGCAGGCTCTTCAGGATGCCGCCGGTTCTCTCACACAAGCCGTTTTGCCAAGGCGCCTGCACAGCAATGTGCACCAAGTGAACTGTGTTCTCGCTGGCGAAGGCCTCCAACTCATGAGAAATGAAGGCCCTGCCCTGGTCACAAAGCAGGGTCCTCGGCATGCCAAAGACAGGAGCCCATCGCTCCCTAAGGAAGCGGATCACCTCCTCCGAGGACGGCTTGTCCACAATCACAGCCATCTGGAACCTCGTCACGGCATCGACGGCATGCAGGATTGAGTAGCGAATCCCGGTGGCGTCGAAGGAGTCAAAGATGTCCACAGCCACCTGGTCACCCGGCTGTCTCGTTGCCGGCAAGGATGCCGGTCTCTGCGCCTTTGGTGGGCGGCGCTCGTCACACAAACTGCATCTAAGCTGCTTCGCTGCGATCACTGCTTCCATCGGGGCCCCAGCAATCACCAAAGCCCGGGCCAACCGTTGTGGGCTTCGGTGGCCCGTGTTCTCGTGGAGCCTTCTGACTGCTTGCCGGACGGCCGCGGGAATCACCACATCTGACTGACTCTCGCTCTCCGGGCCAGCCTCCTCCAACTCAGTGTCCGAGCCGTCCATGTCAGCGGGGTCGCCATCATTGTCCACCGTCTCCGCCGCCATGGCCTCAGTCACGTTGCCCTCGCCGAGGTCGCCGTCAAACTGTCTCTCTGCCGCCTGCACCAATGCCTTCATGAAGTCCTTGCTGAAGCTCGGGCCTTGATATTGCCGAAAAGCCTCAGCAATGCAGGGGCTCGAAGTCAAGTAGCGGTAGCCGTGGCGACAGAAGTCCATTACCCCCGGTTCGTCAAGTAGAGCTTGGCCTTCCGGTTGAAGCCGGGTCGGCTCGACGAGCCAATTCGATGAAAAAGTGCCGGCCAGAGCGACGGTGTCGAAGAGCGCGCAGAAGAAGGTCGCGCCCGGCATCCCGTATTTTCTTTTCACCGTTGTGTCTGGCCTGGTCCGGCAGGTAGTGCAACAAAGGAGAAGGCCCAAGCAAGCGAATGCACAACAGAAAAGGTGAGCGTCCCGGGGCTGTCACTTGATCGCTCACCGCATGGCCTTTATCCTGGGCAGCTCTGGCCACAAGGTTGCCAACAGAGGGAGAAGCCGTGCCAGACCAGGCGCCAGCAACCGCAACAAAGGGCTCGGCAAGGGCCTGGTCAAAGTCCTGGTCGTAGGTCACAGCCAGGGCCTCCGACGCAACAGCCGGAGTCACGCGCAGCAGGTCTCGGTCTCGGCGGTATTTTCGCCAAGCCTGGGCTATCACTTGACGTTGCCCGGGCTTCAACTGCTGGCGCAAAGGCGGAATCACAACACGTCCTGGCCCAGCTGCTCCACCGTCTGAAAGCCCATGTCGCTGTCCGGCGACAGGGGACCGTCCCCAGCCACCATGTGCCCGGCGGCTTGCGGCATCATCGTCATCATGTGCTGCAGGGCCTGGGCTAACATGGTTTGCATCCTTTGGTCCATCCTTTGGTCGCGGCTGTCCATCATTGCGTGCATTTGTGCCAGCAGCTCGGCCGAAGAGGGCCCGGAATTTGGATCGGAGGCCATCGGTCCAGCTGTGCGGTCGGGTAGTCGCGGCTCGCCCCGAAGTGGTTCTTGAGAGGGTGCAGGTAGAGCTGCCGTGGCCGCCGGCGGGGTTCCCGAGCTGCTTCCCGGGGTCCCGGAAGTAGGTGCAGTCACCGTCGTTCCCCGCAATGTTTCCACCATCGGGCGAATCTTCAGCTTGATCTTTTCCACAGTTTCGGTGCCGCTGACCGGAACATGAAGCAATGCCGCCAAACGAAGAAGGTCTGCCTTGAGAGTTGGCAGCCCGCCCTTGGGTCCCAGCAGGGATCTGGCGGCCTCCCGGTCCATGCCCTTCTCCTTTGCCTCGGCGGCGTCCTTGCGAAGTTGATCCATCAACTGCCCTTGTATCGCCGCTCGTGCCCCTTTCGTCTGTTTTGCCGCCAACATCCCTGAAACCATCGGGTCCTCCAGAAACGAAAGGCGGGTCCCAAGCCGGTCCCGGAGGTATCCGGCTTCTCTCATCAGTGCAACGTCCTCGAACTTGTTGCTCAACACGGCTGAGCGGTAGTGCCGCCTGGGGAAAGCGCCATTGCGCACCATCTCCTCGGCCTGCTCTTTCCACTGCTGGGGCGTCCTGACGTTGCCATAGGGCAGGGGCACAAACCTTAAATGCGGACGCTGCAGAAGCCAGAGCAACAAGCCACCGAAGTGCCACACGCTTCTCTCGAGAAGCCTTAGGCACATTCTTCTGAAGCGGCCGACCACGCGGCTTCCCCGGTCCACGTCGAGAGGCATCTTCACTAGAGGTTGCGGGGAGCACGGGGTCGGTCATCGAATTGGGAACTCTCGAACACTTGTGGCAATCATGGGCGTCCCGTGCTTGCTCAACGACCAACTGCTCATGTGTACCACCCTTCTTGAACGCAGCTGCACGACGAAGGCTCCACTCGGCAGGGCTAAGCTGAACTTCAAGTACCCCGTCCTGGCCTTCGCGTCGCCATGGTCTGGCCACGGCCGTCCACTTCTCCGGGAACACCTTGAAGGTAGAAGTGGCCTGCCGACAGCTGCTGCAAGGGAATGCGCTTCCCCTCCAGGTGATCTGCCCTAAGTGCTCGCCGGGTAAAGCTGATCACCCCGCCAATGGCCTCAAGAAGGTCCCGGCCCAGCAGCAAGCCCAAAGAGTCGACCTGCACCACACTGGTCCAAACCATAACACAAGCGTTCCCAATGACCATTGGCAAACGGTAACGCGAAAAGCTTGCCTTGACACCGCCGTTGCCAAATCGGAAGGTCTCCTTCTCTTGCTCGGTGATAACAAGCGGTGCCAGCGCCTCCGAAGCAGGGGAAGAGCGAAGTTCTTTTAAGAAGTTGTCCAGCCAACGCTGACCACACACGGTGCGATTGCAGGCACTGTCGAGCGCGCCCACCAACCTTTTATCACTCGCCAGCGTGACTTGCACTTCGCTCGGCCGACTTGCTTCGAGAGCCTCGGCCAAGGACTCCCAATTCGAAACCACATTGGCCTCGTGAGTCACTTGCATCTCATCGCCGTCCCCCGGAGTCTCCACAGAACTGCACCCGCCGGGTAGGAGAGGACTTCGAAGGACTGGTCGGCGCCTTTCCAGCGCCCTTGGGCTTAGCAAGCCCTGCTCCTGGCTTGGGGCATTGCTGGTCACCTGCCCAATGCCCGGGTTGCCCGCAGTCATGGCACACCCCACGCTTCTTGAAGCCTGGCTTGCCACCAGAGCGAGAAGAAGGAGCCGCACTCGGGCGGCCAAAGCCGCGGTCCTTACGCACTTCTTGCAATCTTTGCCGGGCGTCCCTCATCGTGATAAGGGCCTCGGCTGCTGTCTCCACGGTCCCCTCGATCTCCTCAATGACGCCAGGTTCCATGCCCTCCTGCTCGGCTTGCTCGAGCTCTGCTGCTAAAGCCTCGGCTTCCGCCTCCAACACTTCATCAAGATTCGGCTGCTCCGTGGCCCCGGTCTCGTCCGGAACCAGCTCATCATCCTCTGGCTCGCCTTCCTCCTGCTCGGCCTCGTACTCTGTGGCCATTGCCTGCCTTTGCCGCGCCTGGAAGCCAAAGCGTCGAGGCACAAAGCCACCGAACCGGCCGCCACGGGAAGGTGCCGAAGAGGGAGCCGACGAAGTTCGCGAAGCCACCGACGGTGCATAGGAGCCACGGCCCGAAACCGCCGAACCATAGGAGGAACCCATGCCCCGGCCTCGGCCGCGAGCTTCGAAGTTCACCTTCCGCATAAGAGGGTCTGAGGTGTGCAACTCCTTGAAAAGCCGCAAGGCCTCCAGCTCGATGTCCTCGTACTTCTCCTTGCCCTGCAAAGCCGTCTCCAGGAGCTGTTTTCGAAGCGGATCCAAGCCCAACTTTTCTCGAAGGAACCATCCCAGCTCCCCGGTCGGGAGCTCAATGCCCTCAGTGCGCATCTCGGCCGTCAAGGCCCGGAATCGGCTCATGAAGTCGGCTGGCCGCTCGCCAGGTGCACGCTGCAAGTTGAGATAAAACTGGTTTCGCAACTCACCCTTGCGATCAAGAGCCGACTTCCCATTGATCCCTTCCAAAGCCTTCAGCAACTTATTGATCCCAGCAAACGGGTCCTCAGGCGTCACCACAATTTCAACGCCCTCCGTGTCTCGGGTCCTGACCTCCTTCTGGTACTCGAGGTCCTTTGGGGTGAACTCCTCCCCACGCTGTCTCACAACGCCCGTTTGCCGGAGCAACCAACGGGCTGCCAGGTTGTACTTCTTGGTGCCCTCCACGTCCAAGGAGCTGAGCCACCAAGACATCTCACGCTCGAATGCCCGCCAGGTTGTCGGGCTGCCGTCCCAGGTGGGCACCTTGAACCACGAAGACGCCGTCTTGTCATCGTCAGCCATCTTGGCAAAATGCCGAAGAGCCTCTGGCAGGGCCTTCCAGTACTCAAAGAAAAAGGGGACGGCCTAGTCACCGCCAAAGGTAGTAGAGAACGAACTCGCAGAAGAGGGGCAGCTAGTCCCGCCCAAAAGTGGCCTGCCAGGAAGAAGGTGGCCCAAGAAGCCGGATCGATCCGGACGGCCTGCCAAGCAAACCCAGCAAACTCAAGGAGGCAAAGAAGCCGGAGCGGTCCGGACAGCCCAAAGGTAGTAGACGCCGCGGTTCTCGAAGGAGGCGTCCACGGCGAGGAGGTAGGTCAGAAAGCTGTTCCAAAAAGGGCTTGCCAAAGAAGGCGCTGAAGCGCACAGCAAGCCACCGACTTGGCACCACAGACCCAGGGCCGGAGCTTCACGGCCTCGGTCTCGGTACCCCCTTTTGTGACCCAAACGAACTCGCCGTTCGCCAGGCCACCCTCGAGGAGCTCAATGACAAAGCACTGGCCCCAAGGAAGTTGTAAAGGGAGAGGAAGAGAAGAAAGAAGGATCAGCAAAGCGGGTAGAGAAGAATGAATCGCTCAGGCTCCGGTGCCACTATGCAAGCTAGGCGCACGCTAGCTGCAACAGGCGCTCCTTTTCCTGTCCGAAGCCAAAAGTTCGGATCAAGGCCTAAATGCCAGCGGAAGTCAGGACACATGCTCACACGATCAGGCCGCTTCGCTAGCAGCACTCGGTTCTACAATTGTCAAGCCTCATGTTTGCAACGAACGCATACCGGCATAAACTGGCCGGCATACTCAGACACGCAGACAGACAGACTAGACTAGACCAGACCAGACAGACAGACAGACAATGCCGCCTTAACAAAACGCCCACAAGGAAAGCGGTAGTTCTGAGACAAGCAGCTTCATGACGTCAATTCCCCAGTGCTCCAAATGCTTTGCAAGCAAAGGGTCCTCACCAAGCACACTCATGGCGCCGGCGACAAGACGACAAGTGATCTCGGTCTCCTTCACCATCTTGTCTTCATCGGGCGCATAAGAGTAAACGTCGGCCCCTCGCAAGTGCTAGGTGAGATGTTCAGGATGCTTGTCGTGAGCGCAAGCTGCTTTCTAAAGGAAGCCTTCTCTCTCATGCTGAGTGATATCAACCAGAAAGGAAATCGCTGATGCATCACACCAGCCTGCCGGCGTGATCGTCCCCAGCTTCACCACCTTGCGTTGCAGCTGCTGCAGCTTTACATTCCATGCGGGCCTTAACCAGACATGGCCAGCTCTTGCAAGGTCGCGGCAAGGGGGTAAAAGTTGCCCTTCGCGTTCTCCTGTCAGCTCTGAGGCTGCAGGCGTCAGAAACCAAACTTGAAGTGTAGCTGCCTCTTTTCACAAAGCGTTTGCGAGATGAAGGTATGATGTGTTCTCTGTGACGCCCCGGACACTGGGTGCTCGCAGTGCGCCGTCAGACTTCCACAGCACGTTGATACCCACATGAAACCTTAACCCGGTGCTTTACAATTCCTCAATTTTACTCGTTGCGTTTCCTCTGTGAAGTGGTCCAGGGCGCCATTGCTGCCACCAGAGCCATCCCAGAACTTGCGGCCGCCTCCGATAAACCTCGGGAGTGCGAGTCTGTTGCTGCTCCATCTCCGTTAACGGAACGAGCACGCAAATTTATGCTTCGAGCCCATCGGACAGGTTGAGCCACAGGTTCTGCGTGTCCCCACTCTTCTCACACCTCGGTGCTGTCACGTGGTGTCTCTCGCCCACATGTGAGAAGTCGCATCGATCCACACCAACAGAGGTCCTGACACCCAGTCCTCACATGTCTCTAGAGGCACATTCTGGTGTCGTTGCATGCCGACCCGCTTGCATGTAATGCATCATGTCCTTTGGATTCGGACTGATCTTTTTGGATGCTGGCAACTGCACCAAGTCCTGAACTGACAAACCTTGGACTTGACAAAGGCATTTGAGAGATGGCTTACCCAACCTTGTAATACTTGGACTCGGTGACTTCCTGATTGCAAGGTCTGCTGGGAACGCCGAACTTTCTTCAGCGTGTATCGCAGCGCCTACACGACATTGCACGACTGCCTGCTCAGAATCCGGCATCATCTTCCCACTGGGCCACCGCATCCATGGATTTCGCCCCCTATGCAAGGATCCGCAACTTTATTTTGTAACTACGCTATGTTCGTAAATCATGTTTTTGCTATTCATGGCTGCATCTGTGTCCTGGCTTGTCGGCAGAGAGATCGCAGGGGTCTCTGTGCATGAGCTCTTGCCATGCCGTGACTCCCCGATCTCTCTCTATACAGATTGCCCTTTGCTGACCCTGACAACTGTGCAGGCAGGTCGCATGTTCCATGCGACAACTGGCGATCTCAAAATCATTGCAAGGACGGCGAAGTGCCCAGACATGCCAAAGTGCTCCTAGAAGAGAACCGCAGCATGCTTTACAATGCGGGATGTTCTAAGGAGCCGAAACGAAGCTCCAAATTCAAGAGGCCCCCCTCACCGGCAAGACTGTCTGTCAATGCAACTATCTCACTTTGGAATGTCATCGAAGATTGTAGAACCACCGCTCCGACTTGTTTTGAGAATGTTTGGCCAGGTAGCAACGACCTTGGAAACAATCGCCCGCACTGTCCAAGCACCGACGGCCGTCCCCAGAAACTGAACTGGACAAGTCACAGCCATTGCAGCGATGGGCAATGAAGCAATGGTCCATCCAAGAGGAATTGTCCAGCTGGGAAAAAAGCCTGTTCCTGGCACAAGTTGCGGATTGTACTGCCGATTGCTCTGTCGGCTCCCTGCCTTCTGGGAACGGTTTGGACGACACGGCGTCCATGACATCCAATTTCCCAAAGGGCGGCGTGATGCTGACGATCACCAGCAACAAGCACAGCCCTGGACAGATCCATCCCCAGACCACCTGCCGACGTTTCGACGTCACGACACATGTTAAAAAAGCACCGCCCTCCGTGTACAGTGACTCACGCGGCCTCGTAGAGGCGGCCCAAGTGGCGGCCAGTGTGATCCACGCACAATGACTTGAAGCGCTCCCAAGTCTGGCCCTGCCGAGTCCAGATCCTAGGATCGAACATCTCTTTGCCTCGTCGGAATGATGCGCATGTTGCTGCCGTGATGCAAGCCGACACATTCTAGACATCCCACGGCGAACATGACGTAGATGCTGACGTAGTTGTCAAACCTTCGCTGCGGCTTGTCACCTGCCTGCCGCAATTGCGTTGTCTTGCTCCCGTAGGCTCCGAGCAGATCCAGGAAATATATCCCAGCTCTAGAGACGAAGACGAGCCCAATCAGATAGGAGACGAAGCAGATCAATCCTTCAGTTTTCAGCTCCATGACTGCAGAGAGAGAGAGAGAGAGTGAGAGAGATATGTAGAGATAGAGATACGAAGAGAACCCCTGAGACTACATAGATAGGTAGATAATGCTGCAGATAGATGGATGGCTAGATAGACAGACAAATAAGCAGATGGAGAGAGGTAGAGACGGGGACAAAGAGGGAGCGAGAGGCATATGTATTATACTTATGAGTACATGCAGTAAAGACTGCATGTGACCCGGCAGGCCCAGCAAGAGAAAGCTTTGTCCTGTCAGAGCTGGACGTGGGAGCCGCTCCCCCCATCCGGCATCAGCCAGAACAGTGGCCTAGATCTCGGTCTGATGAGTGAGGCTGGGCACTGTGTAGCAAAGCAGACAAGTGGCCAATGTTTCGATGTATGCAAACTGCGAGTCGATGCCCAGCAGCAACATCATGAAGAAGAAGAGTATAGCCTTCGACCAAGCACAAAGCATGACAACCTTGTGCCCCCGACAATCAGAGGCTTGTGATGAGCTTCAACGCGCTTGTACGTTGTCCGACCAGGGAGCGAAAAAGAAGCTACCAGGCATCTGCGACACTGCAATTGGAAACGCGACAAAGGCGAGTCCTCGCACAGCCTACTGCTCTACAGAGAGAAGTTCGCAAGCCTGAGCAGAACAGCTTTGTGCACCTTCGCATGACACAGCGAACTGCCAAGCAAAAGACACGCAGAGAGAGACCGGAGAGAGTCCTGTTCCCGACAAGCCAATGCTCTTCAAGTTATCTAGGCTGTCCGCGGAGATACATGGGTCCGTCCTGGGCCGGAAGTGACTCGACCGATAACAGCCAGCAGCCAGCAGAGTCTCTTCGCCGGTGCCGAGATACTCGTGCAACTCTTGAGCGAGAAAGCCCAGAACGGGAAAGACCACGCAACCGGCAAGGATGGAGGTGCCACAGTTGGCGATCGCAACCTCAGATCTGTCGAGAGACAGGGCCTACGTCTGTGCAAGTGTCGCCACACGGGTGGCATGGGCGGGCGTCCATCCGGCGAGCGACAGAAGTGGCATCTCGGACCTCAGTCGAAAACCAGGTTGGGAACCAGTGTGGATAGCCTTCGCAGAGAAGCTCGGCTCCGGACAAAGTTTCCGCTCTTGCTTCCATAGGAACCGAAAGCCACAATTGACCCGTAACCCACACCCAAGGAAAAGAAGATCTGCACAGCTCCGTGGATCCAGACTTGCGGGTTTGCGAGATGGCTGAAGTCCTCAGCGCAGAGGCTCTCGGCAGCTAGGCAGGAAGCTCATGTCGCTTCAAGACAGGCGGTCATCGAGCGACAGGCACTGAGGCGGCCATCTTGACAGTGGTCTCTGAACTGCTCTGTTGAAGGACTATCTCCATGCAAGGTGCGGCTTCAAAGAGGAATTTCAGGCCAACAAAGGCGTTTGGCAACGTCAGTGCACGGACCTTGGAACCATTCCGGATCCAACCCAGCTCGTATAATCCTATAGTCAGCATCTGCATCTTGCGGTCACGGCTCACGTGTAAGCACAGCAATCCAGGAAGTACAGCGCAATAAGTACATTTACATGCCAGGAGATGCAATTGCTAATGCAGCTAACATAATCAGACTCTCTCCCTTCAGTGCCCATGTTCTGCTGGGCAGCCAAGAAAATGCCCAAGCAGACGTATGGCAGCGTGGCTGTGACGTACACAGCCTTGCCAGAGGACTTGACGCCCTTGAAAACCTTAGACCGGAATGTTCAGGAACCGTGAACGGCATCTCACCAAAAGGCTGGATGATGCTGGACGAAAAGAAGCCCTACCAAACCGCCGAGGAGCAATCAGCCAAATCAGGAACCAAGCAATGGTCAGGGACACCACCAGACCCGGGTTCAAGCCTGGGCTCTTAGACTAAATGCCGCTCAATGCCAGACACATCTTCAGCCTCCGGGCAGCCTCCGAGCTCGTCCAATCCGCTGCTTTGATTCAAGGCTTGCTCTTCCCAGAAGATCTTCGCCATTCGTGCTGCAAAGACGGGGCGTCAAGGCTTGAACCGAGCGTTTCGATCAGGCCTTGCCTGGACATCTCGTGGGCTGTAGCGTCCTCCTGGGCGCAAGCGTCCCAGACGGAATGAGCAGATGTTGTCGCCCAGATGGGAGGAGTTGTGTGCCGGACTACGAACAAAATCATGTTTGCCGAAATTGCAGCCCGCAGCACAGCACGTAGTCTGCAGGCGGCTGGTCGGTGGATTTCGCCGGGCACCATGTACTCGCAACGAAGGTGGGATTCAGCAAACCTGTGATGCTGTCAACCAGGTTGTCGCTGTCCGCGACTGTCTGGCAAAAGAACGAGTTTCCATGGTGCTTTATGCAGGCTGGATAGGATTCTGTGCGCACATGGAAGGCACGCTGCAGTCAGACCTTGTGCAGGTAGAGATCCTTTGTGGGGCAAGTGACCTGGATTGCAAGGCTCCAACATTGGCTGAATCTCGAAGCACTTAGCTCAAATCCTCAGCCTGGAAAAGGTTGTAAAGACTTCTGCCAAATCTGGCAAATCACCCCCGGAGCCACATCGCTCCATGGCAGATGTCCGGATGGCAAGGCAGCCAGAGTCCTCAGGCTCTTCGCAGTTTTACGGTACTCGCTTTGCAGAGAGTACTGCCATGTCCTGCCCAGGTAGAAGATTGTCCAAGCAAGGATGACAATGTAGTACAAGCCCACCAGATAGGTGCACATCATCGCTGCGAGGCCTAACAGGGCATTGTTTCTGAAGAAATCGGCAGTGCGCAACAGGGATCTCTGCGCGACGCACCTACTCCCTGCCACCGTGGCAAGCCAAGCTTGGTCCACATTCCCCTGGCAGATAAGCTGTCAACATGCCAAAACCTCCGACTTGCATGCGCAGCTGTGCACATCAGCGTGCTACTCGTGTGCGGTTGACAAGTCTGTCGGAGAAGCAGTGTTCCACGCCGAGTCAGCTGCCCAAGGCCCAGTTCCAGCACGAACAGTGGTATGCCCAGCAGCAGCAAGCTGAGACCGTACGGAATCAGGAAGGCCCCTGCCACCAGACCATTTGACGGGCTCCGTCAACAGCATCCGAGCGTGCACATCCCGGCCTCCACCATACGTGTATGTCAGGTAAGGGAAGCGCCAGACATTTCCCACGCCGACCTTTTCCGCCGAAATAGCAGCACGCTCTGGGCATGAGAGGTTTGTGCCTTTTCAGAAACACATCTGATTCAGGATAGTCGCAGCGTAGCCCACCAGCGTCAGAATCAACTCGGCCTTGATTCTCAGATGCTCCCGCTACCCACTGCGTCTATGCTTCGAACGAACTCAAGTCTCAAACTGCGGACTCTTGCCCACAATTCTCGTCATGACTCAATCTTGCTGCCCGTGCTGCCCGGTTTGCAAAAGAGATCCTCTCTGATGGCTGCTCGGAGGAAGCACTGGTGCCGGCCACAGCCGGGGTCACGCCAGAAATTGCCACCATTGCGGCAGGCCGGGGAAACAGGGGCCTTGGAGACCTAAAGTGAAATGGCCACGGCAGGTCTGCGATGCTTCGGCTGTGCTGTACGCCCATGGTAACAGCGTAGAAGGACCGGTCTTCGTTGAACCCTGCTGCTTGGTTCTTGGTTCTAGATCTTTCCCCAGACTACCTGTAGCTTTGGCGCAGGGAACAGTGTTAAAGGAGCAGGCCTGGTGCGCGACGATTGCCTCGCACACGCTGGAAACAATCATCGGCAGGTCCTCACCTGGCTGGGCGGAGGCCGTCGTCTGAGCAGGAAGCAGGAGAAAGAGATGCAAGAAGCCGGTAAGCTCGGAGCTGGGGTATGGCAACGTGGTGCGCTCACCAGCTGCAGCAACTAAGAGGGAGTACTCCTGCATTGGAAACGGAGCTAGAACATGGAAGACAGAACTCCATTATCCGAATGCCAGCACAGATCAACTGAAGAGTCAGTAGCCTTGATTGTCTCATACTTGTCGTCCGGCAAGAACCCGCCCTCGACCTGAAGCACACTCGCCAAGTCGAGGCCTCGTTATGCCGGACGGCATGCCCAACACCAGGTGGCGCACCCCAATGGCAAGCTTTGTCGGCTCTTGCTGGGTATCTGAGCAAGAAAACCCAGGCATGGAAACACCAGGGCGGGAACTCCGCAGCCTGGCATGTCTTTCTCTTGCCGCCGGAACTTCTGGAGGAGGTATAGAGCACCTGCAATGGTCGCTGGTACGCGAATGCCTTCCACTCCCAAGTTCTGGACTTTGCCGAGGTGCCTTTGCTCTGTGATCTTTCCATATCCAACTCGATCATATCTGACAGGGAGAGCGAAGTGTTCGTCGTGCAGATGATCCAACCAGAAACTGCTTCACATGCCAGTATCTGATGCTTTCAGCCCACAACCTGCAGCTACACCCTGCCACGTCCGCAAGTTCACCTTGGCGATGACCCCTCAGTGTCACCTATCCATCTTCAAACTTCTGAAGCCGACTACGTTGCCCATCAAGACAAATCTGACACTCATCCCTTCTGCCTTCCATGGCCGATAGACTGCTGACCACTTTACGGAGACAGGTCAAATTGGAGCATTCGCATTCAGCGCCTGACTGCCAGACCACTCTCCGAGAATGGTGTGTCCTGAAGGTGCAGTACAGCGGTTGCACGAAGCTTGCGGTGCCACCTTTCGACCAGACACAATCTCTGAAGCTACCGAGTTCTTGAGTCGCACGCGCATGTGTACACACACTCATCTTTGAAGACCTGACAGTCTGCCAGGTGAGCACCTTCCTCACATTGACATGGGAATACATGGAATTTCTATGCGGCAACTGCACAGTCTCTCTGAGACGACTGCCTTGTCGTAGTGTTGCGGGGCCTGTAGATAGCTCGACAAGAGCGTGACATCAACGTCGGCGAGAAGACAGCTCAACGTGGATTTGACAAGAAAGATGTGGCATAGACTGGCAGTTGCAGCCTTCAGGCCGGCCATCAACGTGCGAACTGTCTCCATGGCCTTCAGACCTTCAGGCAAATCAACGGCTCTAGCATGCAACTTCGCCAGACACGACTTCAAGACTCACAGAAACTCCGTTGAAGACTCGCAAAGCCCTTAGAACTTGCAGGAGCAACACTCTGACAGCAACTGCAAATCTTAAATACCTCCTTATAGTTGTCTAAACACAAACCTGAACACATCCCGTCATCTGCCGCAGCCTGCAGTGGGAGATCTTGAAGCAATCCCAAGAACAGCTCCAGCTGAGACTAGTAGCCGAAGATGTGAATGACTTGTCCGTCAGTTCATTGGATGGCTGGTTGATGCTGGTTGAATAGCGACACGTGCTGAATGGTGCACCAGCATCTGCCGTAAAACTGCCGTCGCTGGCTCATCGTGATCTGTAACTGTAAACCGCTCAGTTGCATTCCCTCTGGTTTGGGCCAAGAGCTTAGGCGACTCTTCATTTCACAGCCGCTTCTCGTTCACATGCTGGAGCTCCATTTCGCCAATCATGCCGCAACGTGCAGACACAGGAAGTTAAGCATCGACTTGTTTCTTCAAATTTCAATCAGAAGCCATGTCTTCGGACTTCCGATCTCACAGGTCGAACAAGACAGACCCGTTGGCCCCCAAGATTTGGGCGGGCGGTTCGTTATCTGCCGCTGCCATCATTGGACAGCTGCACAAGATTATGAGGGCTGCTCGCTGCAGCCACGTGCATTACCTTCGATGCGTCGGAAGCGCTGCGACTGACACGGGTTGCTAATCTGTGTCTACCGCACATAACAGGCAATTCCTAGTGCTGTGTTCGCAGGTGCTCCATTCTTTATCAGGTTCTATCCAGAATCACTCGTGGAGCAGAGGGTTCTCCCCGCACCTAAGCGAAGTAACAAATAGATCACACCGTGTCAACAAAACGTCGAGGGATCCTTTCTGCAGACTCGGCTGCTGCTGTCCCTGCGGAAGATCCCAACTGCGTTGTGAGGTTGGAGATGTCGGCACAGGTGCTGCTGAGGTGATGGACCATATCCTGACCAAGGCTGCGTCTTGGATGTTTCTGCGTCTATTGCAGCCCTGGTCTTGTTCTAGTCCTCAGCCCCGCACCCGAAGTCTCTGCAGCTGCTCGCAAGTGGTGTTGATCGCTTTTCGCTGGTTGTATTGTCTTTTTTCGAGCTCCTGTGTTGGCAATTTTTTCTGATGATTCTAAATTCTAAGCTGTTTCCCAAATGACACAAGCTGCTTCTTCACATGTTGGCGCGTGGTTTGAACACCTGAGCGCTTCCTGCATCTCCTCCCCCAAGATTGCAGCGATGCCATCAGCCATCTCCTCACAGGCACGGGGATTCGATAATCAGATATTCAGAACATCATGCGAATCAGCAAAAGCGGCATGCCGAGTGCTGCACTGTGGAATGGTCCCGGGCCAAGGCCTTGACTTTTTCAAGGGCCTGAAAGCTCAATCGTTCGGACATTGTTTAATCGGACACTGGCTCTTTCGTTGCCTGCTCTGCACTGTTCTCATACGTCTCGACATCCATCGGTTGGGCACCCTTTGCACATAGGAGTCATGAATCTCACGACGCAAAGAACACCAGAATCACTAGAAGCGAACCTCCAGTTCGCCAAGAGGAAGGCCTTGGACGTCTGGGGCCGTCGGATTCAGAATGTGATTTGCAGAGGTATTCGATGAGCCTTAACCTTAGGGCCCACGCTTAGAGTTGTCAGTGCTTTGTCAAATCCGCCCGTGTCGCGGCCTTCGGCTTTGGCAAGATCCTCTCACGCAGGGGCACCCCCTATAGGCCCTATGCCTTTTCGGAAAGAGTCAGCAGTCCTGGTATTGCCGTATCTTTTCGCTCAGGTAGGTGGCACACAGGGCCTGAGCTCCAACACTCCGGCAAAGGCTCCAAAAGCCGCGACAATGCTCGGGTGCTTGGGGGCCCTGCCGAGTAATCGAGGCGAGTCACCATGTTGGTCAGGCCAACCTGCGCGCGCAACGCAGTGAGGCCCTGCAACAGGCATTCCACACCACACTTGACAGATCTTCGTCGCTCCTTCGCTCCTTCCCTCCTCTTTTCCTTTTCTCAGAGCTCTCAGAGGCTGTTAGGCGGCCTTGAAGTCCTGGAGCTCGAAGGCCGGATCCACCTTCCTGCGAGGGCCAGGCTGGCCGGGCGGCCGGGCGGCTGGGCTTCAGCTGCACGGCTCACAGTGTCACAGGCTCACAGAACATGGGCAGTCTTGTCGTAGTCGATCTGGGAATTCTTCAAAGTGCGCAGCGCTTGTGAGGCAGGGATGCCCTCCACGATGTCCCGCAGAAGGCTGCGAGCAGTGCAATTTCTGTAAGTACTAGCACGTTGCAGCGTCAGACTGCTGCGGGGACAGGCCCTGTGGCCGAAAGCGAAGGAAGAACATGAAGAGGTATTCAACAACTGCAACAGAATCCCGCCTAGGGGTGATCTTCCGCTCGCTGCCTCTGATCTCATCTAGCTTCGCAGAAAATTGAGTTGAAGCTGGACGACAACTGCAGGTCGGCAACAGTCGGCGGCTTCGAGCTGAGCTGACCACTTAGCAAGGCATCTTCGTCATTGTTGTGCTCCTGCAGATCTTCTCTTTACAACTCCCAGCCTCCGGCCTGCAAAAGCGGAGCATCTGGCTGTAGGAATCTCCTTCCGCAGTGCATCCCAAATGGAACTGAGATTCCTGCCCAACTGAGTCACCATGTGAAGGCTGCCATTCAGGCAATCGACTGCTGCTAGTCAATGAACCCGAGGATGGGGCACTCGTTCTTTCCGCTTGTTTTGACGTGCACGCCGCAGGATATTCTTGGTCTGCCAGCACAATCAATTTCGCTCACCCTCTGTGCGCGAAATTGAAGCACATGCAACCAGCGACTGCATGCATGTATGCTAGACATTAGCAGATACGTAGCACTTGTCACGGCCTGCTCCAGAAGAGAGTCTGCGTGCTTGGCATCGTCTTTGACCACACCATAGGCCCTTGCAGAGCGCATCCGTTTAGGACCGTCTTCAGAATGTCGAAGACAGCGTTATGTGACAGAACAGCCCCATCCGATGCTTGTCCAACCACTCATATGTATTCCGCAGCTCCTGCTGGATGCTAAGGCCAGCACTCCATCAGAATTGCGACCAGCATATTCATCCTCAGGCACACGGTGTGCAGAGCTGTGAACACTTGTTGCTGCACAGATGAACCTTTGCTGATATTGCTGATTCGGAAACAGGCCAGGTTACAGAATCATGACCATCACCACCATGAAGAAGAAGAACCTACTGCACATCGGGCCACAGAGCGCAGTCGAACTTTGCTTCTATGCTGACTCGGATTTCCTGCAAAGTACTGCTAAGGCAGGGTCCATGCGAAGGCTCTGTGAATTCCGATCTTTCCCATCCTTACCCCACTACACATGTTGCATTTCTGCCAAGACAAGACGAGGGAAGCAAACCTACTCAGCGAGACTAATCGCAATTGCATGTCCAGCAGGTAAAGAGCTTTCAAACACATGCGTCGTCGCTTCGGCATTCTTGGCTCGAGGCTCGTCCCAGTCCCAGTCACCCAGCATGGCCCGGAAGCACCTTCGAGCGGGATATTCGCTTTAACAAGAGCTGCGGCGACAGCAAATCTCTCTGCCAGAGCTCTGGCGAAGCTACTCAGTTGCAAGCGCATGTAGTGCCCGATCTATAGTGGCAAAGTCCAAGATGTCCTGCAAAGGACGTCGCAGAACACAGCGGACGCGAATACAAGCACAAACAGCCAGAACACCGACAAGCTACGGTATATCACGGCCGCTGCCGATGTTGTCATGCAGGACGAGCACGAGCCTGAAGCCTAAATCGCGCACTGCATGCAGAGTCCTGACCGAAGAAAATGACGGCATTGACCTGCCCCAGAACTAAGACGCGGATTCGACCAACGCCTGCTAGTATATTTGGGAGTTGTCTGTCAAATCTGAACTAACTTTATATAACACTTTGGTATTATTCAGCGTGCTTCTCATGAGCAAAAAAGTAACCGCCACCAGTCGGACCACCATCTTTGTTCGTTAGTGTCACACATTTCTCACTACTGCCGAGCTCTTTGTGAGGTGCCTACTCAACCTATTCCTCCTTGAATGTGGTGCAGTTTGCAAGTCCAGACGGAGAAACGACACACAGATCCAACAATCCCGGCATGACAAAGCGAACACAAGATTGTTCCACTCGTCCAGTCGCCACGCTAACGTTAGATTCATGGTTACCTAAATGCTGAATGCAAGCTTTGAGCGACATGCTCCGAACCCCAAGCTGTGCAGGCGCCCGCACCGTCATACAGAAGTACACAGACGCGAAAACAATGAAAAAGTGCATCAAGTCGTTGTAGGCCATCCTGAAGGTGTCAGTCACCTGGCCGGGCCCGACACAAGCAACAAGCGAAAGAAACGGTGACGACGACCGGTACTTCGGACGGCAACAGCACTGGCGGAGCCCTACTATCGTACAGTTACTCGCCCCAATGCTGTTACGACATGCCTCCCCGAACCATTGCAACCATGATCACACATCAAAACCCCGCGAGGTGATTGCGATGTCGAGATTGATGGGGATGGTGATGGCGGTGATGAACGTGATGGTGATCATAGTGATGATGGTGGACATAATGGTGCTGATGCAGAACGTGAGCGGGCAGAACGGTGGCAACATGCAATGTGAACCACAGTGGTGACGATGGGGATGGATTGGGATGACGATGATGCATGCTGAGGGTATTGATGCGTGATGCGAGGAGGATGATAGTGGAGAGAAGGAAGACAATGCGAAGGACCAGCAGCAGTAGTGATAGTCGTGGCGGTGGTGGTGGTGGTGGTGGTGGTGGTGGTGGTGGTCGTCGTCGTGGTAGTCGTCGTCGTAGTGGTCCTACAAGTAGTAGTCGGAAGAGTAGCAGCAGCAGTAGCAATAGCGCCAGTGGTGGTAGTCGGCAGAAGCAGCCACAGCCGACGTCATAGTAGTCGTGCTTCTGGAAGTTGAGTTCTGTCTGTGTAGCTGAGGAGGTCGTCACCGTAGTAGACATGCTGGAAAGCGCGCATCAGCGTTGCACTAAAAGTAACAACGGCTTCGGCAACAGCAACGATAAACCACAAGCACTTCAACAATGGGCCACAATCAATCCAACAAACTTAGGAAGCAACACAAACCAGATACGCTGCAGAAGCACGTGCACGCAAATACGTACACACACGCACACGTGCACACACCCACCCACCCACCCACTCACCCACCCACCCATCCGGTCCATATCATGCCTGCTTGGACTAAGCCTGGCAAAGCTTGAACATTCGGGTTGGAGGAGAGAAGTGGGGTTGCATGATATCCCTGTACAGGATCCTTATCCCCGAATGTCGCTATCTGATGCCGCTATCTTACTTAACGTCGTTACTGTCTTTTCCGTTTCATCTTTTACCATAGAACACCATCCAGAATCGAACGAGCACTTGCCAAGACATTAACGCCCCCTCCACCCCACCCAGGCACAGGGTTATTATGCAATCCCAAGCTTCAATCGGCATGACTGGTGCACATGTACCTTTCTCACTTCTCAATCAAGTGGCAATTGCGAGGCGTTTCTGAGCGGCGAAAGACCTGCAGCCAGCCGTGGTTCGGAACAGGTCAGCGATCGTCCATCATATGTGACGACTGTATTTGCACCAGTACCTCTCATCGGCTGCTCTTTTGTTCAGTGCCAGGACTCTTCGCTACAGGGGTCGCACTGGCAGCAAACCACGGTTAATGTAGCCTGCAATACTTGTAATACTCATATCTGAATAACGGTGGCCCCCGAGTGCCCAGTGAACCGAGAGCAAGACTTGAACAACCGCATCAGCAGTACCTGATCTTGATAAGTGTACTTGAGGAGTGTAGTACACCATATAGCAAGCAGATTCACTTTTGTCTGGGAGTGGTGCGACTGGGTAGATACAAAGCCAAAGTCTCAGGTTGCGCTCCTGCCAGAATCTTGATCTAGAAAGTGCAGACAGATGCTGGAGTGACATGAGCCCGTCCGCGTCAAGCATCGCCACAATGGCATCCGCAAAGTCGGACACCTTGCTCAAGTGATCTGTCGGAGTTTGTTGACGCAACTTCCGGTCTAGAATGACCAGTTGCACCTAAGCCCAGTCGGTTCGGAAGATCTCAGCGTGAACCAGGAAGCACACTTTTCACGCAAGCGATCACAGTGTGTATGGGACTCGCAAGGAGGATGTGCAATCGGGCTCAACAGCTTGTCGCTGATCCGAGGATGTTGCAGTGGGTCCTCCGCGAGGAAAGTGTGCACCAAATTCGAATGGGGAATGCTGTAGACCAATGCTCGCGCTGGTTCAGCTGCTTACTACTGCCTGAGACTTGAAAACGATTATCACTTCCGAGCGGGACAGGATCGAGGAGCCTTGCAAACAAGTTTTGACTCTAATTCTGCAATTTCTGAGCTGCCTGCGGTGCAAACGGTCAGCGGAGATCCGAAAACTTGGAGTGTGGTCCGGTGAAACGCATTGACTTGCCATACTGCATTTGCTCTGGAATCCTTGCTTTTGCAAGGCGAGTCCAAACGCGAGTACTAGGGGGCAGATCACTCAACTGCCGCTTGCTGGGGCCAGGGATTGGAGCGCAGCCACCTTGGGTAACAGTTTAAGTCATGGGGCGTAGTTAACCAGGATAGACAGTTTGAGACTGCAAGGGCAAGGTTGGATGTGTCAGCGTGGTGGACTGAATATGAATATGCACTATTCATCAGCGCCGCCATGTCGACCACATCCTTCTCTGTGTTGGACCTGAATGTGGGCAGAACAGAGGCCTGCAGATGTAAACCACGACTGTTGTCCGCTGAGTGCAAGGCGTCCATGATGCGATGGTCTTGGCCTGCGGCTTCCGGTCCAGGTAAAAAGCACCGGATTCGATCCTGAGTCGAGAGCCCCCAAATTCAAAAAATCCTACACTCCATCGTTCGCTGCAGCTTGGTGTCTGCTCCCTTGGAGCGACGCAGAGCCAGCAGATGCCTTCCGCGCCTTCCCAGTTGGTCCGCATGGGCTCCAGCCATTTTTTCATGGAGCCATAGGCGTGGTCCACACCTAGGGTTGGAGACACCCTTGAACAAGTCTGTTTATAGGGCGCTGTAGGGTCTAGCTTATGATGCTTCTAGTTTAGGACGGCTCGGAGATTGTCAGGTTCCAAAGCCGTGTTCATGTTGCCGAGTTCCGAACCGGGAGTATCTGTCCATCCAGGGTGACAGCTTGCAAAAACAATCGGCTCCTCAAGGGAAAGCCAAATCAACTAACAACTGCTTTTGCAAGCAATCACAAGATTCTGCAAGTAATCTGTATGTTTTACGAGCGAAGGAGATGTTCGCGACTGTTTCCGCAATCCCAAGTTTCCCCAGGCTGCTTTGCCCAGTGCTCGCATAGCAGCACCTCGCAGGGCGGGTCTAGGGGCGCCTCGCAAACGCCCATCAGCGACTGCGCGGAAGACTGGGCCGGACTGCCTGTCCCCTCTTTGCGTATGCATAGGCCAGCTGGCGATCGTAAGACCCCTTCTTACCAGTGGCCAGATTGTGATTGTACTTCACGTTCAGCATACCTCAACTTGTCGCAACCAGACCAGCGCATTACTACAGCACGGAAAAAGAAACTTAGTAAAAACAGCCTCTGACTCTGCCATGCGTGACACCGCCAGAGCTGACAACCACCACCCGCGCACCCTCCTGCACATGCGAGCGTCTTTGACTTCTCTGCGATTGTCAGGCTAAATTGCAAATGCGTGGAGGGAGCCTTCCGGCCCAGAGCAGGTCTCAACTGTTCTGTCAGAAGGTACGTGCCATGAAGGAGGTGTGTCGCGAATGTTACCTCCAGGGCGAGGATGGGTGCAGTTGCCTCTGCCTAAGACTTGCTGTGTCCTGCGCAACTCGCACATCCCACCTCATGCCCTTCTGCCGTGAGCGTCTTCTTCTGGGTCATGGCACCCGCATTGCAAACCAAGCAGTCAATCCCCGCTGCCTCCTGGCCGAAAAACAAAAGAGACAAAGACAGTAAGACAGCGTGGCGGAGCGCGGTTTTGGCGGGGCGGAGGGTGTCTCGCCCACAGTCCCGCGACAAGTGAACTTACTGGCAGACTGGCATCAAAGTGTCGTGCCTTCTCGCAAAGCTCCGCCGCTACCCGGCGCACATCGGAGGCAAGACCGCAATCTGCCACCAACAAATGCACATCTTGACCTCAGACTCCGAAAGATTTAAGCGTCAGCTCCGAGTGCAGCTGACAGAATCCAAGGGGCTGCTGGTCTTCTGAACGATTTCATCCTTGGCCTGCTGGCCTCGCTCAGCATTTCGGCAGACCTCGGCCGCCGGAAAAACGCTCCCAGCAGATCCGCACCCCAGGAGGCCGTCCGGCAGAGGCCTGCGGAGACTGCCTTGGGACCTTCCCTTCGCTGCAAGTAAGCCGGGCCGCCATATACACCCTGCTTCCACGGGCTACCAGGAATTCTGCGATTTCGCGTCCAATTCCTCCAGGCCAGATGCTGCTAAAGAATGTAGGACTGACCCAGTTGACTCAAGCATTGCTCAGAGAAGCTCATGGTGACTGTGTTGCCGCCCAGCCATATATCATTGCTGCTTCTGCAAGGAATTCGCATCTGCTGGCAGTGTGTCAGAGTCCGGGGCCCGCCTGAATTGGCGCCAGTCACCACGGACACTTTCCCTCGCAAGTTGAAGGACTGCAGATCTTGACCATGTCCGTAGGACGCAGAGTGTGCCTTCCTTTGCTGCGGTCTCGGCAGGTCAGCATCGACTTCGGTATCACAGCTAAGGACAAACAACTGGCAAATGAGGAGGCGGCCACCCAGTCTGCGTAAAGTGCTGACGGCCGTAAGTGTAAAATCGGTACGTGACGATCGCTTGCCCCATGGCGCAGCGAAAGTCAGTGGAAAATTGTCAGCCGAGCTGGACCGAAGGGAGTAAAGTTACTTTGGCTTCTAAATGTCACGGCATAGCCCCGAGTTGGAAAAGCTTCCAGATAATTGACTCCTGCCTAGCGGCCTAGCAAACTCTGACATCTTTCGACCTACAATCATGCCCTCGCCGTGGTTGCCACGTGTTCGTGCTTCACATTGCTCAGAATGTCAGCCCAACATGCGGGTGTGCTTCTTTCAAACTGTTTGGCAAGGTTTCCCATCCCAGAACCCCTTCTCATATACTGGAGAAATCAAGACCATGTCACCCGCACCCACTTAACTCTGATCTGCTGGACATAAAACGGCAATGTCCCCTGCCCTGCTTTGTGGAACTACAAGTCTATTTAGAATGCTGCTGCACCGCAATGAAACCGTTTCGTGAACTCTGCCACAAGGCAAATGAGCAATGCTTTGCCAAACGTTCCTCCCTTGCTGTACTGTCAGGACTACACTACATTGAACCTAGCATAGCTCTATGCTGGACGCCTGAGAGCAAACTGAACTGTGCTTGGCCGGTTGTTTCAAGCCTTGGGGCCAAGTTAAGGTCCTGCTAAAAGAGAAAAAAGGAAAAACAAAGCATAGGCTTGGCAGCTCATGTAGATGGGCTCTTGGGAGAACTTACTTTTGGTTAGTAGGAAATGGAAGAATGGTAGTAATGGGAGTAATGATTGTACCCCATTCCTCCATTCCCTACTAACCAAAGGTAAGAGAAAGGCTGAATAGAGATTGAAACACCTCGTTTGAGGACCCTCTGACTGGAAGGGTGCCCACGAATCGCGGCCGAAAGGCCTTATGTGGCCGGATCCGAGGTTATTGATTTTCTGCTTCCGAACATCTGAAAAGGATCCCTTGGGACCTAAAGTCCAACCTCTACCAGCATCGTTGCGTCAGGCGCGATAACATCAAGTTACTGACATAATGAATCTCCGGGGCTGAAGCAATCTCCCGATATGTTTCCAGTGGAGGATAGCCATTGCTGTCCACCTGCAATCCACAACCATTTGGAAGCGCCGTCAATTTCGGATAGTCTGAGTGCCCACCTCCGTCACGATAGCTCCCAACCTGGGCACAGCAGGGCGAGGCGACATCGACAAGGGCCCAGACAGCCACCGGAAGGACGCTTCCATCCTCAACGTCTGTCCAGGCTGGCTGCTCCCCTCAAGACGATGACCCTTTTTGGAAATGTGTTGGGGTCTGCGTTTCATGCTGTCTTCTTCCATGCTCGGTCTCTTTGGGTTCCCCCCTTGCGGCGGCAGCTACTTCGGCTGCGGATGCTGAGGCTTGAGGAGGCTGCTGAGTACAAGAACCTGTTCGTCTGGCCATAATGCGAGCGAGTGGTTCAGCGAAGCTGCATCATACGAGAACACGATCCGGGAATCAGATTTAAGCGTGCCCTGTTTTGCCTCAGTTGGAGGGGTCGAGCCGGCGTCGGGGCAAACAAAAAAAGGCTGTAGAAAGGAATAAAGGGCTTGAGGGGCATAGTCAGATGACCCTTAGAAGCAGTCCGTGACCGGTCTATTTCGACGAAGTGAGCTCTTTCGCGGCAGGCACTGCAGGGAGGCTCTGCTGTTGACCCAGAAGAACACCGAAAGTGAGGTTCAAAAGAAGCCGCGACGGCATCGATGGATCAGAACCACAATGCGACTAAAAATAGCGACCAGTTTCTACAGTACATAATGAAGATGCGACGAAGGGAGCGGGGGTGTTCGAGTTTGCTCTGTGACATCCCATGTGACAGATCAATCATTCGGTCGTTCCTGCTGGGGTAGAAAGAAGAGTTTAAGATGCCAGCTTGCCATTGACATCCCCGATGAAGATGTGGAGCCTGGCTGTCTCGCAACATTGCGCCGAGAACTGCGAAGACCACCAACGCAATCTTGCAATCTTAGCTGCACACACTCCAAAGCTGATGGAAATCACAGTTGTCATGATGATCGCCAGCCAGTCAACACCTCGTCTTACGAATCGCCACTCCGAGCACGAAGCGATCTCTCCGAATACTACTTTGCCCTCAATGTGCGATGATGCTTTCTTTTCTGAGGCTAAGCAATTCCAGAAACCAAGGTAGTCCTGCGCCAACGTGTAATACCTGGCAGGAGAAAAACAAATACACCATCGGCTGGCTTGCAGAAAACGCTGGGTGCCACAGGCTTACCAGATCTTGTTGGAACGCTGAATCATTCTTGCCATCTCCTTGGTTGCGAAGGTGCCCGGGCCCACACACCAAAGTTCATGACAAATCACAAGGCCACGGCCAACAGCTCACCCTTTGCAAGGTAGAGGCAGCCGGCAACCCTGAAGCTCGGAGGAGTTGTATCTTCTTTTGAGTGAGTCTTGGAATGTGGTTTCGCGCTCGGTCGGCTGCCAGAGGACGCCGGAGGCAGCGATCAGGGCCAGCACACCGGGTTCTCGCACCTGAAATGTTGCATGACCTCGAATTCTCTGGTGATGTTGGACAGCAAGTGAAGCCGGTTTTGCCCTGACTGACTGAAGGGGTTGCTGGATGTTGCTGGTGTATTGAACCTAATCAGCCATCCTTGTCCCTGAATACTGTGCCGGCCCGCCAAATTCCAAGCCTTTGAGTCAATGCCGGCAGCATCAGCCGACAAAATCCCCACTCTCTATCCGCTTGCACCGGCGCACCCAGCTCTGCTTGGACATTACACAAACCCCCGGGCAAATTTATTTGAGACCTTCTGAAACTGAAGAAATTAGGGCCTTACAGACAACGCGACACCAGATGTGGCGACTCTGGCAATTCTAGCGGGCTTGCCGAGCCGGCTGGTACATCTGTACTCTACAGCTGAGTGCGAATGCGAAACTGGGCATAGCAGTATGGGCATTATGGGCCATCTGAAGCAAAAGCTTTCCAACCTCTCTAGACGTGTCTTTTCGTGCTATTAAGCGGACACTCCCAATCAGGGTCCGATGCCTCCAGCCCGGCCCAAGAGGACCGAACGAAGACTAGCTTGAAGATGTTCCCACCTCTGGAGAACCTCATCTGAAATTTGCATTGATTCCGGAGAACACCAGTATCATATGTTCAAGATCCGGGCCAGAAGTTGGCTGTCGCCAGGTTGTAGAGACCTGAACGTCTTCAGACCGCAGGGCCACACCGTGAGCAACAAACACTTCTTGGTCAGCAACGACGCTAGTTCATGATGCTGTTTCATGCTGACTGCCACAGCCATCTTTGCACAACAGCCCACTGCGTGATTCACAGAGGGCGAAATTCATTCGCTCTGTACACCGGTAGCGACCTATGTTTTCTGCTGGCTGCTTCTGACTCAAAGATGCAGATATCCGAGAAGTGTCAGCAAGAAGGATGGCGGTAACCATCTGGATATGCATGCAGACACTGACCCACTGTCGGCCTGCCGAGACTGCCAAGATGTGATGTTGACATCGCCAGCAGCAAAAGGATGTGTCAAACCTTTTGCGTCAGAGTTCCTTGACTTCTACCTCCTCGCCGGAGCAGCTGTAGTATCCACTCGTGTCCTTATACTTTGTTGGAGTGAGAGATAGCACCCTGCAGCCATCATCCCCTTTTTGGCCACTCAGCTTGTGTTAATGCCCAGACAGCGACGCTGACGGAAAAACATAAGTAGGGCTGAATCTTTCCGACGTCCAGTGCCACCCGCACACGTATCATAAAACCGCACAGTCCCCAGAAACCAGTTCATACATACAGGATGGGGTAGCAGCGCCAGCATCAAGCATCCCGGAAGCATAAGGTATGCCAAAATGATAGCCACAGCTACAACGGGTATGCCTTCCTTGCCGATGCCTGCTGCGTAGCAAATCACACGGCAACAGTACAAGTGAGCACGCGTAAGAAGGCGGCCTGCTCTGCACATCGCTAGCTGGAGGCTGAAAGTAAATGATTTCTGCGTGGATGACAAGCGTCTAGGAGAGATGTCGGGTCACTGGACACGGTTCTGTCAGCTGCGACCAGCTTCAATTGTGCCTCAGAGCAAGTGCAAAAGGATCGTCCCGACAGAATCCTCCCGACTGCAGCTGAGGAACCGAGGCCGATAAGGTCCCGGAGACGGTCATCGTGTCTACACAAACCCGCGGCGAAGCGACGCTCCAGCAGATTGACGCCTCCCACGAGTCTAAGATCCTAAGTCCTCACCTTGCCTCGCGCCCGGCTCGAAACGCCCCAGCCTCCACTGCCCTGAAAAGATCAATACAATCTTGGCCACTCAAGGTGCCACCAGTGGAATCACACGTAGTTGTACCTAGACATTGGGCTCGCACTGCATATCATCGCGAGAAGACTGCTTCACTTGCCTGATCAATCGGAAAACCGCAGGGAGTTCCGTTTCGCCAGCTTTGCAAGTATGATCCCCCAACCCTGACGTGTCTTGCATTCTGGCACTTTCGTCTCTGTGCAAACCTTCTCACGGACGCATGTTGGAAGGTAGGATAGCGTAGGATAATCACCCTGTTTCCCCAATACGACTACTACGCTTTGAGTGGGTGAGTGAGAGTGTGTGTGTGTGTCTCTGCTGCCGAACCAGAGTCTCATCGTGGCTGGTGCTTTGTTACGAGTGCTTGAAGAAGCTTGTCCGAAATAGCTTTTCTCGGTGCGCTTGCATCACGCGGCGACACACCAGCACTGACCACACTGAACAAACAGACGAACCGCGCAGCGAGCGGGTGGAAGTTGACGTTCTTCACGAGGAGCGAGCAAAGCAACCAGATTCCCGACACAACACTGTCTTGTCGAATTAGTTTTTTGTCTGCCGCTCCACTTCCCCTCAAGCTCTGAACACGTTACTACCACATAACTACAGCACAAGTTGTTTCTACCACCGGACATGAATCCTCATGTGGACTGGTGTGCCAAGGTCGGATTCCTAGCAGACCCAGCACATGGCACTTATTTGGAGGTGCACAAGATGAGTGCAAATATACAAAACCGAAATCAAGATGGTGTTGGAAGCTGATCACAAACATTTATAATTAGAAGTGAAAGTAATTGTTTTCAAGCAATTTGAGCAAGCGATCCTTGTAAATCGCCATGGATCTCATAACCCCGGCCGAAGCGGTCAGAGGTTCCAACAAAGACGCTCTGTTTGCCCTCCTCGCCACCACACCTCACACCCTCCTCCTCCCAGTGGATTGATCGGCCATGCCTCGCTGTGTGAATGCAATTCCCCCCCCCCCCCCCGCCAACCCCCCTTTCCTCCCATCCCCTTCTGCCAACCGGGGTGGTTGAAGGCAATACAAGATTTGTTATAGATTAGTTCCCACAACACTGTCGGCCCTCAGCAGTCCTGCTGTCCACGTGCCCTTGAACTCCTCGCTCACGCAGTCGCCATCCCAGCGGGCTCCATATTGGAAGGCGCCGTTGTCCTGCTCAGAGCTGGGCTTTTGCGGTCTCGAGGTTCAGAATTTCTGGTACCCCAGGATTCGGCTGAAAGCGCGAAGACAAGTTGATGAAAAGATACTATGTCAGGCCCAAGTCCGTGGAGCGATGCTCCATGCCCGGGTCCCGTACTTGGGCAGAGCAGGCGGCATCCGGCTTCATGCGTGAGTCCGCTTCCTTGCTTCCTTACTCTATACATATATATATATATATGTATATATATATATATACACATACATATATATATACACACATACTATACATATATACATATGGGCGCTCATATACACGTATACATATATACATGCACAATGTATAAACAACATTTTTTGAGAGCAGAGCACAAATCGAACCGAACCGCCTGACATCCTCATTCAGTTGCCCATTTTCGAGCAACTCTCATCTTTCCCAACATTTCAACCATTGACCTTATCCAAAGCACTTGCACGTGTCAGCTGTGTCGTCCTGCGCGTCTTTGACTTCTACTCCATAATCCATCGTTCCAGTCTTCGTGTTGCGGACGTCTATACCCTTCACACTCATTTGCCGCACCTCGGCTGCAACAGCCTTGGCATCGCCTCTCTGGGCCAGTGCACATCAAGCTATCTTCCGAGCATCTCCCGTAGCCGACGTCCAAGTGGTGTTGCCGGTGTCGCTGGTGCAGGTCGCCTGAAAGTTGACCTGCGACGAAATCGAAGCCGCTAGCCAGAAACCCATGGCCGGAGAGACTGGGGCCTCCATGTCGAATGCCAGCTTCTGATGGGTCGTTTGCACCTGGCGAGCGCTTTGAAACGCAGACCTTTGAGTGGCGTAGGCCGTAGGATGCCGTAGGCGTCCGGCAGATATGGACTCCAATCTGACATTGGACGCCTGAAAGCTGGTCCTTCGTGAAAGGCCATGCCGACCCAGGATCGATGACTGAACTACAAGGACTGAGCCGGAGGAGAAACCGAAAGCGACTTGCCGTGCAGCCATGTCTCTGAGTGATTTGACAAGATGTGGGTGGGCTTATGGATGCTTCGCCAACAGCGAAGAGCGCAATCAAAACAATTCCAAAGGCCCGCCTCGACTCAACAAATGTGTGAGGCTTCAGTTGAGTTCAAACCATAACCGTGCGATCGTCAGCACCCGGTTCTACAGTTGCTACAAGTGAGCCCAGGCACGCCATGGATACGAAACTGCGAAGGGCGGAGTCCGCACAACTCTTCTTTGAAGTCTTGAGCCGAGAAAGAGAACAGTCTTGCCGTTTCCCCCAAAGTTGCAGCTTGTGAAGCAAGGCCGCTGATTAGGGTGATGGCCATAATGTGCATTGTACGTTATGAAGGCGACTTCGACCTCGGATGCCGTCAAAGAGGTGATGCTGCATGACGCTCTTCACCGCAGAGGACGCCGCTCGTTGTGTCTGCTCATCCAGCCAAGGATGTGGGCCCACCTTGCAAGGCAAGTAGCATGTGCTGGACAACGCACCGATTGCCGCCGTGCTTTCTGCATGCTGCACACCTGCGCGTCGCACCACTGGCAAAGGCATGTCCTGAGCAGAATCGCGCTTGCTTGAATCCCACACCCGAAGAGCATGGGGAAAGCATCGGTGTAGTCAATGGTAGTCAGTCGCCATGTTCAGGACGGCACCGGTTCTGCGCTCTGGCCGAGAAGCAACCATCCTGGCCAGGGTGCATCAGGGCACTTGGCAAAGCGACGTGTTTGCTGGCCCGAGCCTCCATGTCGATCACGTGCTGAATCAAAGCTGATGTCCCTTCGACCTGTCGCTCTGAAGCACCAGAAGAGGCTGAGGGCAAGGGCACAGCGGCCCACCTCGGGCAGAAACCACTCTACCCGCTGAGGTGCACTATTGAAGGCTTCCGTGGCCATGAGGTCGGGCCTCCACAAATGTTATAGGAATCATGTGCAGGTATGCGCCCGATGCTGAAGCTTCCCACGTTTCGCTGCACTGCTCCACTCAAGCCCACGAGCTGGAAAGCTAAGCCATGCACGGCAGCTCGTATTCAGTGAAGTGCGTGCATGGCTTGCCGATCCATGTCCTCTGCGATTCCAGCTTTCTTGCTACCACGTCGTCACACCCATGGCCACTAACTCTTCAAGTAAGCCAGAGCAGTGCGCAGCCTGAAAGTTGCTTCATCACCGAAGTGTGTGCAGGTTGCCTTGTCGTCGGTGGAAACCTGCCGCCAAGGTCTTATGCAAGGAAAGCCAGGGCAGCTGAGGCCTTGGGCCTCCTGACGAAATCGCAGTCCTCCAATGATTCTGTTGTACCTGCCGAGCACTGCGCATATGGCGTTAATCATACTGCTGGGCTGAAACTTGGTGGACTTCTCATGCGCCGCGACTGCTCAGACTTTGGTCATTCTGCCCAGCCTCAAGTAATCATTTTGCACAGGAGCTGGCTTTTCGTATCCAGGATATAACCATCGTTGAGGAAGGGCACTGACATTGTAGCCCTGCCGGAAAGTATAACATCTCACAGGGACTTGAAAAGCTGATCGCTCTTAGTGGGCCTCTGGGACTGCCTCTGCAAGGCCCTCAGAGTAGAGATAGGGCATTTCAGGGAAGACCAGCGGAAGAAGACCCAACCGCCTGGGCGTTTCGTCGTTCATTCCCGCAAAAGCTGTCACGATGCTGTGTGCGTCCGATTCCGATGCTGACCAGGTGCGTCCATGACCAGAAGTCTGCGAAACTGTTCACGTCACCGATAACCTTGTTCCCGAAGTAGCCTTCCTAGCCGAGCACGCCAACAAGTAGATTTCAACGGGCACCTTCGAGCCCGGGAAAAATCGTGCAATACATCCGAGGCCAAGCGTCGAAAGCAAAATTTGCATTCTCGGTAATGTCCGTCTCGATCGAGTTTTCGACACTCATGACCTGATTGCATGTTGTGTGCGAAATGGGAGCCTATGTGCAACTGCTGTAATCTCAGACCGCCACAACATCTTGCGCCAAATACCCAAGTGCAAATAAGGCCTCGGCATGCCGACGCATGGCCAACTTCCACAGAGCAAGCTCTAACACCATTACAATGCGTTTAGATTCCTTGCTTGCCTGTCCAGATTCGCCAAGCCACAAAGGATGCCAGGAAGACCACAGAGAAGGGCAGCTCCAAGCACGCCGCTTCCTTCTGCAACTCTTCTTTGATCCAGTTGGCATAGATCTTCTCCTAAGAGACGAAGAGACGACTAAGATGCGACGCTGCGTAGTTGGCAAGTGCTGCCTCGGAGAGCCGAGGCTCTGCGACGCCGTCCTCCTCGATGGACTCGACCTTCACCGCCTTCTTCTTGTGGAAGCCTAGGGCGTAGGGAGTTGGCACGGGCTGTGTGCCTGTGAAACAGAGCTCAATCATTGTCTCAGCTTGGCAGCTGTTGACCCACAAGGGGCTTTCCAGCAAGGATGGCTCGAAAGGTGAAGGCACCTCCCCTCAGTATCGGCAATAAGGAGTCTGAGTTTTGCGTATGCGGGAATTGCTTTAAAACACCAAGTCACTGTGAGAGTCATGGGCTTGCCAGTTTGCCATTGCCCCATGGCCACGGCTCCAGGAGTCCACACTCGACCCCGTATACCCTTGGCCCAAGGCTGTTAAAAGCTTGGGTGAGTTGTAAGCTTGCAAAGCTTCAGATCCTTGCGATTACAAGCGCGGTGAATGTGTTCTGAAAAATGGCTTAACTCTGGCTGTACCCGCCGCTGCAGCATTGAAACTCAACACAAGGAACCTCACAACTTCAGTGCTTGCAGCCACCCGAACTGGTGCGCAAGTTGATGTTGCGGTTGAGGCTTGCCTGTGCAACCAACTGGTTGTTCACAAACCTTTTCGGTCTTGCTATGAGTCACGACTACATACCAGTACAGTAGTGGTCTGAATCGGCAAATTTAGGTCGGATGCTCATGAAGCGTCCCGCCAGTTCCAGCTGTCGAGGTATGGACACACAATGGAGACCCAGCCCAGCGTGGGGGATGCGGGGGGTGGGGGCAGAAAGCATCTCCGGTGAACGGCTCCCCGGCCTTGGGCTGTCTCACTGCTTTCCGTCTGCTTTTGCTCCCCTCGATCTCCTTCCCCTCTTTCCTGCAGCATCACACAGTCTTGACCTCTTCCATGCCATCATGTTCTTGCTGGGTACGTCGTCCGGCAAGAACTTCTACATTCCACAGCCTGAGTCTTTTTTGAGGCCTCATGTTGGAGTCCTGTGTCTGGCGGTGTTCTCGACTTAACGGCTCAAATCAGACATACTTGTAGTGGTTTACATGTGAATGTCAAGGATGTTGAAGACGACAGGGAGAACAGATCGGCGTGCTCGCCGTTGAGTAAAATGCTGCGCAGGCTTCGCGAGGAGTTCGGGAGAAGAAAGACCATAAGATACCATAAGCTAGATCCGTCAGCAGACTTTGCGGTTCATGGCAGATCCACAGCTGCCCTCAGCTGTCGCTTTTTTTGATTCGGATGGAAGCGACACTTCGCTGCCAGTCTCCGTGACCCACGAGCTCTCTGTCTCAGCGCGCCCACTCGCTCTCCGCGCTGCTCTTCTTGTGGGGGTACTTGTTGAATGCCACCTCTGCAAGTGGCATCTGCAACTGCACTTCCTGTCGTCGAAATCAAAAATCGAAACAGGTGGGAGGTCAAGCCCTGCGCTCTCGGCCTCCCAAGCCTGGGCGCCTTTGCACAACGTGAGGAGGAGCGAGGCCAGCTCGCTGAGGGGCAACCTCTCAAGCAAAAGATAGAAAGCGTAGGCCCGGCAGGCAGGTACAAGTAGCGGCAAGGCCGACAGCAGGCCCAAGACTTCAAGTATTGTCAGGCCGCCTGATCTGCCACATGGTGTCGCGCTCCCTGACAGTCACGGTGCGGTCCTTCGGAGGAGGCTCAAAGCATTCCGCAAGTTCTGTGATTCTCTGCAAACTCCGAACTTGACACCCTTTCGACCTTGTCATGCTCCATGCTTCTGACTTTTGCAAGCTGTGCTTGGAGCGTGTCTTGCTTTAGCGTCACAGCATGCTCGACCGTGGTGGTGCTTTGCACTCGCACCGATAGTATGCTCGTGCCGCCATGAACATTAGAAGCCTCGTCTGAGGCTTCCATCCAACATGGCAACTGAAGAGTTTAAGAGCACAGACCAAAGCCGCCAGTGTGAGTCCGGCAGGCTGTGCATAACAAAATGACATTTGCTAGCCTGAATTCTGAAAAAAATTGGCATCGTCAAACCACCAAGCTGCAAGGCGCGCTGGATACCACTTCCGCCTCCCGAAGGCAGCTGCGGAGCGCGGGTTGATTTGCGATTTGCTTCAGCACCCACTAAGAACACTTGAGCATGGATGTAGCATTGCAGCAGCCTGCTGACTGCCGGCTGTTCCAGACAAAGAAACCAATGTCAAATGTCAGGTATTGTCACGCGCACTGAAGCCACCATCAACCATCCCTGCAGCCAAATGCTGCTGATGTCTGTTTTCTCGCACAAGTGTACAAGGATGTACAGGGTACTTCGTCGATTGGGTCTGGATTCTCCAATGTTGATAGGCTCAGCTCACAAAGCCCACGAATGCTCACAATTCAGTTCCTATGGCACGAAAACTGTGACGATTTCGATGCAGAGATTGGAATACAATGTCGAGCTTTTGTTGAGAAAGCAAGACCCGGCCATCAATGCCGGAATGCAGAGGCAGAGGGAGAGCCCCTTGACATTGTCAGGCGTTGCAAGTGCGAAAGACCGAAGCCTGCACGCCAGGCCCCTCAAGCGGCGAGAGCCAGAGCACAAGGCAAGAAATCTGTCCGCCTCTTGCTTCTATCCACTCCCCAGGAGAAGCTCCCGCTCGGCACGCTCGAATGCCGCCAGGCTGGTGCTAAGGCTTTCGATCTGCTGCCGCAGGGATACCTGCATGTTCCTCAGGCACTCAAATTTGTCAAAGCGCGCTGCAACTGCGCGGAAGGATGGACAAACCAGAAAAGACCTGCTCCAAGGCCAGGCACCGAACGTGAAGAAGTTCGGCACGCTGGCCAGGGCTGAGATGCTTTTCCTGCAAGTTGACTTCCAAAAGAACCGTCCGATGCGTGCAAAGCATTTGGCAGGACAAGGCGCTGTAAGTATGTCCCACTGCTTCTCAGCCATCTCGGCAAAGCCGGTCGCCTGAACGCAAAGCCACAGCTAGCTGCTGGTCCCTCCAACAGGAGGTTCGGATGATGCCTTCGGGGACAAAGGTTTCCACCGTTCGTCATCAAAGCCTCTTGTGCTGTTGGAAGCTGTGCTTTGAACGTGAAGGTCCTCAGTGGCGAGAGCTTGCCGCTTTCCGTTCTACAGCAGAAGTCTTGACTCAACCTGAGAGCCGATCGATTTGCTTTGCTAGCATGTTGTGCAAGTTCTCGGACTTTGTGGATGCACGCCTCGCCTCGCAAGTCAAAGCGGTCAGAGGTGTCACTGTCAGGCAGAATCGGGACTGGGACTGCTAAAGTACATGGCCACTTAACCAGTGCATGCGAGCATCCACTTCGGTTTCCGGTATGGACGTTCTCTCTGCCGGCATAGGCTGCAACTGAGCATCGCCAGATGACTTTCCTCACATCCGAAATGGGTCACCCGTCGGAAAAGACATAGAACATGTAACTGACATGGGCCCAGTGAAACACCTCCTTCAATCCAGCGTCGCCTCTCCTGAAGGACTTGATCTGCTGGGTTTGCCTCAAGCATGGCGACACCATGAAGCGGCTGCTGCGCGCGCGGCTCTCAAGCGCCTGTGCAATGCTCTTTCCGTTGATGGACTTCAGCTTTTTGGCACTGAAAACCTCGCTGTCGTTCGGGTGCTTCCTGGCCGGCACGTCATGTTGTGACACTTCACTGCACAAGGCAGCACCCAGCCTGATGGCCAGTGCTCGCCGCACCGTAGGATGCATATTCTCCAGAACACGTGCACCTGCGCTGTGGAAGCTTCAGGGTTTCGCCTGCCATGTACTGTACTGCCCAACCGAACTTCATCAAGAGCACCTTTGTATTTTTCATCCAACTGCTTTGAGAACTGCTCGTAGCGCATCCAGGGGTTCACTTGCAGCTGCCACTGGGGCTTCTCCGAGTCCTTTTGCCTGGACAGCAGCATGTTGCAACCGCAAATCGGCAAGGTGCGCTTGACAGTGCAGTCACGCTGAGCCGCCGGCTGTTTGTTCAGCTGCGTCATGACGACTCCCTGGTCCGCATATTCTCCCTGCAAGCCTGCCCCAAGGAGTTGGCCCGAGTGCACAGGGTGGCTGCTTGACTAAGAAACACAAGGAACCCCAAAATGTACACTTCAGATAAGTCCAGAACTTAGATGGCAGGCAGCACCTTCTCTGGTCATTTTGCCATCATGACTGCAGTCATAGAGGACCGGGATGATGCTCTGCAACTTCTGAACCTGACATCTGAAAAGCGAAGGGCGGGAACAGTAGACCGTGAAAATCCGCAAAGTTCACATCTCGAGCCGCGGCACATGCTCATTCCAGGACGTGGTGTCTGCAGAATCGGGCCCACCAGAGAAGCTCATGTTGTACAGGTTGTCGGTTAAGAAGCATGCATCCATCACGCCGTTCCTGAGCAGTGCAGCCAAAGCTCGAGTCCAATGGATTCAGTCTGCCGATACTGGAACAAGGCATGTCCAGGCGGTGTCTCCCGACGAGGTTCCAACCACGCTGCAAGCCCACACCGGCGATCCAAAATGGCTCCGTCACCTTTGCTTGCACACATGGGGCCTATGACTATGACTGGCCTATGTACTGTAGGGCCTTCTTCTTCTTCGTCAGTCCAGGTCCAGCAAAGAAAACGTCACAGGATATCATAGAGGTCAAAGACAGGACAAAACCGAATTGGCTAGCGGCTAGCAATCGCATGAAACGTGCAGGACAAGGACCACTCTGCTTCCCTCTCCTAGCCGTTCTAACCTCGAAGACCTGGTGAAACCAGCAAGATCGTTTGATCCTGTTTAGCCCATTGAACCTGCAATACCCAGGCACTGCATCTCCAACCAAGCCTATCGGCGGCACCAAAGACTTTCCTGTCCAGGGCCCATGCACCTGCGCAGATGCACAGTCCATCTTTGGCTTGGCTGCGTCGCTCATAACTTGTGTGTGCGCGCGATTGCGGCCTCAGTGTCGTACCCGATGGGAGGCAAGTTGAAGGCAAAGTTCTTCTTGCATTTCCATATTTCGGAGAAGTCGAAAGCCTGCAGGCCCAGTGCAAGCGGCTTGTCTGCAGAAAAGTTTGGAAGTTGTTTGGAACAGATCGCCACTGGCCAGGGAAGCTCTCAGGATCATGCCATGACGTCGTTGGGCTCTTCAACGAAGCCACCGTTGCTGAGGGTCTCATCGACAGGAATACCGACCTTCGACATCCAGTCTGTGCAGTCTACATTTCCTGCCGCGCTTGTGAAATCACATCATCCATGTTTCTGTTTCTCATGGGGTTCACTGCAGTTGGCTGCCAAAGAAGTGGCTAAGCTTGCACAACCGCAAGCCTCTTTGCATCTCGCCAGGACCCATCTTTTCAAGCGCAGCTTCTCCTCAGCTTTGTTTGGATTCACCTCAGTGATGCGCTTGAAACGCATCTCTCGTTTGTCGATGCCCATGCCGCCAGTTTGCGGATGTGTATGTAACCACACATACATGTAACATGTGTGCGGCATACAGAGAGGGAGAGAGGGAGACAGAGAGAGAGAGAGAGAGAGAGAGAGATAGAGAGAGGGAGGGAGACGTACGCTCGCTGGCCTTGTCACGGCCCGAGTGAAAGGAGTAAATGCTTCCACTGAAGCCGGCCGCTAGCAGGTCTTCCTTGCTGGGTGTGAAGATGACGTAGTTGTGGAAGGAAGCCTGCTGAAGCGAAGCATTGAAAGCGACTTGGTAGTGCAGGACGGTACCAACATGAAACCCGCTTGGCCTTGTAGTAGTTGAGTCCGGCCATGTTACCTGCATACCGATTATGCGAAAAGGCTTGTTATTCGTGCGCAGAATATGAACTCACTATTATAACGGCAAAACCTTCCCCCACAGTCTCTGCCGGGTCCGTTAAACATTCCTTGAGCTTATGTGCTCCACGCAGTTGCACAACCTGTACATTGTGCACCACACTGTGGACATTGATCCATTATGCGAGAGTTGGGATTGGAAAGCGGGAAGCGTACCGTAGAAAAGTTGTCACTGCAGGATGAAATTGGCGCTCAAAGCTGACTGCTCGCCTCCTTTTGCACGTGGACAGGTGCATCCGCTTATTGATTTGATGCTGCTTGCTGTGGATGAGGTATGTAGCTGTAGACCAGAGCCACACAGTCAGCCGAGCTTCGCATCTTGTCAGGGGATAGTGTTTGGTGAAATGCATCTGCTGACCAACGTGCACGCCGCAAAGCGAACGGCTATGTCAGGCGAGTAGCTCTGATACGAACAGTACCGAACAGTCCTGTAGAAAGCTACCACCCTGTGGCTGGACAAACCGGTGGAAACACTGCTGTTGCTAAACTAGACAGCCATGCAAAGATGCAGCAACAAATCGTGTTCAGCATTTCCCGCGGTCCACGCCAGTAAGTCTTTCAACTTGGGCCAAAACTAAATGCAGCTGGTGATTGCTGCACGCTGCCTACACTGGCGTCGACGTTGCTTCATGGAGTTCTGTTCTTGACATGATGGCTGAACCTTCCTCGTTGTGAATGGCAAGCAATTGGATGGGTCATATCATCTCTGGTCATGACGCTTCTTAGTGTTGCTGTTCATGCATGCTAGTGTTATTTTCGATGCTCTTACTGTAACCTCTTGCAGTGGGCCACGCTCTGATGTTGTGACTCGATTACTGTCGTTCTTCTTCTTGATATGAGTGCCGTTTTGGCTGTCATGCTGATTCCAAGCTTTCTCAGTATTACTGGTGTTGTAGGCTGTCGAGCCCTCTCCCGGCAGCAGTAACAGTATGCCGAATTGCTCAATGTAGCGACAACAAGATACCGACATGCTGCTAGTGCTGTGGTTGCTGCGGCTGCTGCTGGAAGTTCCGGTGTAGTTGTAGTACCGGTACTGGTGCTAGAAATTCAGTAGCAACGAGCAGCGTCAGAGTCAGTGCGCGCAGTAGTAGCAGTCGCAGTCGTCGAGTCGTCGTAATAGTGGTGGTAGTAGTTCTAGTATTCTAGTACTAGTACTATATAGTCATGCTACTTCTACTGGTACGATTAATGCTACTTTGACTGCTCCTGCTCTTACTCCTCCTCCTGCTCCTGCTCCTACTCCTGCTGTGGTCGTGCTAGTAAGCACCCCCCCTCCCCCTACCAACTACACTTACTTGCTCTAAAGCATCTGAAGCGTGATATCGGACCATCTTATGTAGGCTCGAAATCGACTTGTCGACTTTGCAAACTCGATCTTCGGATGTTGGAGACTCTTTTTGGAGTGAGGGTAGGATGGGGGCGATCATGACGACACTATTAGGCAGACACGCCGAACACTATCTCCAAAACAACCATTTTACTTGGTATTTACAGTACTTCCGTGATGTCGGACCATCTTATGTCGTCTGCAAAACTACTTCTGGACTTTGCGAACTCGAGCTTCGGATTTCGGAATGCTTCCGGCGAAGACGCGAACTTGGGTTGGGGGGAGCTTTTGGGGGGATGACGACGACACGATTTCGCAGACACCCCGAACAGTATCTCCACACCCTAGTGCGCGCACAACACCACACTACTTCAAAAGAAAACCCTCTGGGCTTTAGGGGTGTTGGCGAGCCCCTCCCACGTACAGCTGGAATCTTTGTTTTAATGTTTAATCTATGTTGCGCTTCAGGTTTTAGGCGTGTTAAAAGCTTCTTAGCTGACATGCGTTTTGCAAGGACCACCCGTGGCTTAGCAGCTTCTTCGCCATCGTGTTTGCAATTCCAGCTGCTGTCGCAGTTTTGGGGCCTGAGCCTCGGGAGCTTCACCCGCTGTGACAGTTACCTCTGCAACTTCTGCTGCTGTCACAGATATGGAGCCTGGGCCCCTGCAGCTGTCGCAGTTAGGGAGCCTAGAAGCTGTCACTGCCCAGCTCAAATAGAGCAAGTGTAGAGGGGAAGGGGGGTGGATGGGTGGCGATGGCCATAATAATCATCATAATGATAATAGCAGGAGTAATCGCAGCAGTAATACTCGGAGTAGTGGCAGCCGTCATCGTAGTAGTGGCAACAAGACTACCAGCAGCAGTAGCACTCGGAGCAGCACCAGCTGTAGTAGTAGTAGTCGTCGTCGTAGTAGTAGTAGTAGTAGCGGAAGCAAGATGTTGTAGGTTGTACTGTAACCAGCGGCTACATGTCGAAGCAGCAGTCGCAGCGGCCAGCCCGCAGCCGTGGTGGCGGTTGTTTAGGCGGTGGTAGTGATGGCATTGTAGTGCCGTTGCAGCTGTGGCCTGTTCCTGCTGATGCTGATGTTGTCGACGTCGTAGTCCCCCGTTCCGTGTTGCATGTTCCTTTTTCTCAGTCAGGGTGTTCGTAGCAAGGTTGTGGCTTCTTGGCTCTTGCTTGGCCACCGAACACCGCTGTGGTCCTGCAGCTAATGCTGACTGCCTGTTCGCCTGCCTGTGTTGGGAAGCCATGCTACACCAGCTGTGCATGCCAACACGTTTCTTGCAGATATACAGAATGCAAGACAACATCTGGAAATGTGGCACGACGAGACATCGAGAAGTACTACCCTCTTGATGGCCACATAACAATACTCCGGCATAGAGGGAAACACTCCCAGGCGTGAAGTGTAATTACACACACAGCTCCAAAACACCAGGTCGGAGAATGGCAAGAGTCTTTTACTTCAATTCTGATACAGGCAACCTGAAGCTAGCGCTTTTACTTGTAAAGTAAGCTTTGCGGACTCTCAAGCAGGGGTGCCTGCTCCACTTGCCAAATGTGCCCGCTTCATGTCTGTGGGCTCCTGGCCACTCGCGAATCCAAGATCCTGGCGGTGGCAGCGGCGTGTAGGTGGAGCCGGGCTAGACTTCTGCAGCTTCTGAATCTCGCACCCCTCTTAATTAGTGGTGGAAGGGTAGCACCGATGGCAGCGGCAGTAGCAGTATTGGCAGGGGTAGTGGTTCTGGCCAGCTTCTAGCTGCTGGAGGACGGGAGTTGACGGGAGGTCTATCTGTCTATATTTTCAGTGATGGTGGCAACGCGAACAGGGGCAGCAAGTGGAGCAGTGCCCTCATAACTACTGTTGCGCCTGCTGCCTGCTGCCTCCTCCTCCTCCTCCTCCGATTCCTACTCCTGCTACTCCTACTGCTGCTACTCCTACTCCTGCTAGTGCTGCTGGTCCCGCTGCTCCTGCTGCTAGCTGCTACTGCTGCTACTACTACTGCCACAACAACAACAACAACAACAACACAACAACAACAACTACTACTACGACGACGAAGACGACGACCACAAAACCATTGCCACTACAACAGCAGCAACAGCAGCAACAACCACAACAACAACAACAGCAAGAGCAAGCAACAGCAACACAAGCACCAGCACCACCAGCACCACCAGCACCACCAGCACCACCAGCACCACCAGCACCACCAGCACCACCAGCACCACCAGCACCACCAGCATCACCAGCATCACCAGCACCAGCACCAGCACCACCACCACCAAAGCAACAGCAAACAGCAGCAGCAGCAACAACCACAACAACAACAGCAGCAACAGTAACATCAATTGCAGCAATAGCAACGACAACAGCAACCACAACCATCAACAACCAACAACAATCATCAACCACCAGCACCACAACAACAACAACAACGATGACGACAACAATAACTGCTACAACGTTCGCTATATCACCACTTGGAATCATGAGCCTGCGCAGTGACGGATCCAGAAACAGCAACTCTACACGCCTGCATCATCAAACATGGATGCAATGATCGAGGCAGTTGAATTCAATGTTCTGTGGAATGCGAAAGGGCGCACTGGATTGATGAGACCAAGCACAACTTGATGCGACTTAACCCTTGGACTTCTAGCTGGTTTTGCTGCTGCTGCCAGTGCTGCTGATACTGAGGCTTGGGATGCTTCTTCTGTTGGGTTGAGCGGCGGCAATTGAGTAGCAATCTTGCATCGCAGCAGCCATCATCGAAACTCTTTCTGCAACATAACACGTGTCGGAGCATCCTTCAGCCGCTGCCGCGACACTTTCTGGACGTTGGCCACGACGCCGATCATCTTCTTGAAGTTGCGCTTGTCGACCTGCCGCTCCCATGTTCAAGTGCGAAATCCCTGACTCGATCACCGCTTGCCTCTCCGAAGATCTGCTTCTGCGACTCTCGAACACGGCTGCGGGCACCATCGCAGCCCATGAGGACATCGAAGGTCTGGAAATTTTCTCCGAGAGGGACCGCGTAGCTGCGGGATCCCTGCTCCTCAGATGGAGCTGACTTGAAGCACAATGGCATTGTAGTTTGGAGTACCAGAAGATATCGGTAGTTTGTACCGGGCTTCATCACACGTGAACTTGACTTTCCACCTCAGTTGAACGCAAGACTCGCAATGGGTTGTGCGAGCATATCGAGCATGCAACCTCACAATGGCACTCAACTTAATTTCTGGAACTGAGGCTGCTGCCTTGGCTTCTGAGTGCGTGGATCCAGAACAATCTCGGCAGCCTTCGCTGTTCGCCGTTCCCAAGTCTTCTCGCACAGCTCCGATCCGCAAAACCGGCCTCGTACGACATTCCCATGCGGAAGTCAACGCCCAAAAGCAGGGCATTCTTGAGCAAGAGCAGCTGAAGTTCCTGTGAGGATTCTTGCAAAACTGGACATTCAGATGCTTGGTGGCACTCATGTGCAGTTGTTCTTTGGATCTGACGAAAGAGGCGAATGTACTGCAACGGGCAGTCATGACTCGGATGTGTCAGGAACCTTCCGGCAAGTAGCTTCATCCTTCTTCTGCTTCAATGCAATCAAGAGTCGTCGATGCCAATCGAGGATGTATCCGCTTGAGTGAAAACCGGGTAGCACATCCTCGCTTTCACGTTTAACACGTGTGCTGCTTCGATGTTCCGTGTCGCCCCTGTACAAAGCACAAAGGGGACTGCCGAGGAGCTTGGAAGACATGAAATCCCGGCCATTCAGCCGGTCCAGGTCCTTGGCTCATGTCTGCCCTTGATGCCAGTCTTTGCTGCGGCGTGAAACCGACTGGGAACGATGACGATTGCACTGAAGCTGCAAAGACATGGCCACTGCATTCAACCGCATGGTAATCCGCATCCCGTCTTCGTTAAAAACAAATCTTCGCCACGTTATTTAAGTGACTTCCTTGCTCACTGCCACCGACCTGATTCGCCAAACTGTATTTCTTGTCATTTAAATTCCTCTTTCTCTTCGGGAGGACGGGTTGGCCGCGCTCAGACTATTCTAGTGCAGTCTATAGCAATTGTTCGCCGAACCTTAGGCTTGGTATTAGTCCACCCACAGACTACAGTAGTTAACTCAATGGGTTGCCGGCAAGCCTATTGATCGTGGACCTCTGTGCGCTTTCGAGAGAGACGGGGAAGAGAGAGAGAGAAAAAGAGAGAGACAGTGAGGATCACTGAAGTTGCAAGATGACCCATGCCGTCTCTTGGGCCAGTGAAATGTAAACCACGTCACAGTCGCATGCTCCAGCGGTAGCCGTGTAGCACAGACACTCTCAGGAAGTCCTAGGTTCCTGGTCGCCGCTCGCTCTCGCAGACCGCCTCTTTTCCTACTACCAGGCTGCTGCAGGAGTCTGTCGCTCAACTCTACGATCTTTTGGGTCCCAGTGGATCTGACCATCTTAATTGTATGGACTTTCGGCTCAACATGCAGCCCAGAGGTCGTTTCGCAGGAAGTTGAAGACATGCGGCCGGTTGATTCCTGAGCAGTAGGGACAGGACTCGTTCAGGAGGAGCCATGCTGAGGTTTCACGGTTCAGCCAAAGGTCGATTGGTGAACCCCAGTTGCTGCAACTGCCCACTTTCGTCCCGTACCTCGCGCCGCTTTTCGAAGACGGTTACCTGCGATCACATGGGGTCACCAGCAGAGGCAGAGGCAGGCAGAGGCATCTGATCATCTGAAAGAGACATTGCGAGGCCGCTGCGTGGTGACCTCCCAGCTTGAGCTCGATGGCCAGGCGCAGTCCAACTGGCCCACCACCCACGACGAGCACCGTCCTACAGTTCTACAGCGTCATACAGCGTCCAGTCCCAACTCAGCTGAGAGGCTTCCGGACATTTCTGGTCCAAGCGGCTGCGGCTCAATGTCGGGGTTTGGATTCGCCAGGCCGAAGTTCGTGGGCTCTCCCTCGCGGTAGGCGGCTCCTGCAGAAGCGTGCAGAGCGTGGCATCTGTTCCTTGCACTAGTAGCTTTCCAAGGCGGGGTTTCGCCTCGCCGTTCGAGCTCGTCAAAACGCCTCCAGATGCGCGGCCACTTCCAATGGCCGCCGTCGCCTCACAGCAGCACCAGCAGCACATTGCTACTCTTCTGCATTTGTGCTGAACGCTGGCTGGCCGGCCTACAATAGCGTAGAGCTTCTCATAGGGGAGAGCTGCATTGATGCTGTCATCCGATAGCCCAGCCGCTGTCTCAACTACCGTACTTCTGGCCGTCTCCTGAATGGCAGGCTTTCAACGCTAGTTCCACTGTGGTTCAATGCTTGCAGGGCCATTGCCATGATGTAATATCCACCACGTCATCTGTTGCTACTTCCTTGCGACCGGGTCTCGTCGTAGATTTGTTCCCAGAGTTCCAGCAAATCTTCACCTTTGGCCTTTGGTGGCTCTGCCTGCCAGATGACGCATGCTCCAGGTACAGGCCACAGCCACAGACCAGGCTACAGAAGGATGCAAGTTGCACAAGAGCAATATCACTAACGAGCAACCCTGCACTGCAGACTCGAATGCACTTGGCACCTGGAAGAATTGCTTCAGCAGTTCAATTTTGGTGCTCGCCTAAGACAGCCGGAGAGTTTGGTCCTCGTCGGTCGTGTACACCATGTCACGAGAATGAAAGACACTTGCAAAGAAGCGTCCAGATCTTCCAGATCTTTCTGCGTTAGCGACATGTCAAGTTGCTACACCCTGTACACTGCGCACTCTTGGACTACAGCGCTCAAACAGCGTTGTGCCGCTTCTTGCAGATGCTGAGCCCAAATGGATCCAAGACACAAGCGCAAATGGTGCACACGGTACACAGCGGCGAGCATCAAAATGGCACGTAATTAACTTGACAGATCTAGGTGATACAAGCAGTAGGTCCTCCAAGGTGTCGAAATCAAAAGTAACAGCATATGGAATTCCGAGCTCATCGTTCCGAGAGTACCTCGATTGACCGTGCGGCGAGTAGTGCAGGACCGGTGATCCAACCAGGCCTTTTTCCGATGGTGGCATTGCTCTCATCAAGAGTGAACGACCTCGCTTGCAGCTTGAACAGTGCTGTCACTCCCTTTACGCTCGTCTCCGCCCCACACCAAGCCCACGGAAAAAGAATGGACAGAGCCACCACCTCAAGACAAGACAATCCTTACCGTAACAGATCCAAAGGAAAGAGCCAAAACCCACAGGGTGGATGGGGCAGAAAAACTCGTGATCAGGAGTCGTTGTCTTGCCTGTGTTTCTGACGTCGTTGAGAAGGCTCCAGGCCCAAGAAAGCTACTGCTAAGCCTCCCGCAAGCCCAGCTCAACAAGCTCTAGCTGAAATGCCTGGCGAACAGTGCGGAGCAAGCAAGTCTTGGGCATGTGTCAACTGAAAGCTAAGGAGGCAGCATCCATCATGTTAAGATAGCGCTCGTCGCGGGCAATCCGCTGGTCCAGCGGTAAAATGACACACCTGCAATGAAGGGTATGAATTTTGTGCCACCGCGAAAAGCACCCATAGGAAGATCTCGGAAACATGCCCAGCACACTTGTACGGTGCGGAGGATGGAGCGAAAGCCAAAACACCACGGGTCTGCTTGTCTTTGTCGTCTCCCGCCTCCTCCTGTGTACAGTCGCGACGACAGCTTAGGGAAAGCACGCTGCACTCACTTTTTGTGGCTCCTTCGGACGGGCGTAGTAGACGTGCTCGAGCAAAGAAGCAAAGATGCGGTCAATGCCTTGGGTGCACGGCCCTGCGCATGTCTCGTCATGTCGCACAAAGAGGTTGGGTCTCTTTCTCTGAGTGCGGCTCCAAACGAAGGTTCGATGACGCCAGGTGTGAAAGCGTTGACAGTCTGCTTCTCCATCTGATTTCGAGTATGGCGAGCCTACAATTCGCTCGTCGTCGACCCGGTGCCTTTCGCTCAAAGACCGCCAGCTCTTTCGTCAATGTGAATGATGAACCCTCCACCTGTTTGCAGCTTGATCTCCGCCGGTCGAGTTCAGGCAATGCAGGACATCCGTCGACTGTTCGCGCTCTAATCAGCAGTCGCGTTTAGTTGGATCGTCTTGAAGCTGCGATAAATCGGACTTAATGCAAGCACACCGAAGGTCAGCTGGCCAAACCTGTGGATGCTTGTGGGCTGACGCGAGACGGCACCTGCACATCTGCTTTTCCGCCCTCCAGCTGCTTTGCTATGCATTCCTCGGAGCGGCAGATCAGAGCGCTTTCAGCCGACGGCTCCAGAAATGAGCTGCCGGTGCAGACACCAGAATTTTGCAGACTGAGGCTGACTTTAAATGCAAAGAATCGCGAGCCGCTTGAATTCACATAGAAGGCATTTAAGAGCCTGGCAATCTCCTCTTGTGGGAGTTTCTCTATAAACTCCTTGTGACCAATTGGGGCGATCTTTCCGGGCACAGGGCATGGTCCCCCCGAGTCTATCCATCCCTGAGTCTCCTTCACTGCGCGTCCATCTTTTTTGAAGGCCTTCATGATGTCCACGCCAGATTTCTGGCACCGAAGGCACGTGTGCACCCCTGCTCTTGTTAGTTCTCGTTAAGACAGCTCCGGCTCGCTTTGTATTCTGAGATGTAAGGAATCGGTCTGCGAGGCCTTCGTGAGTGCCAGGACCTCCCTCTCAATTGGCTTCTCCAGCGATTCCTTGTACTGCAGGTCACATTTCGCGGCCTGAGTGACATAACTCAGGCACAGTTCAGTGATCATACCACCACCACAGCCGACAGCACGGGACTTTCAACCCTGAGAGCAGCACGCGAGCATGAGCGTTTAGGTCAAACGCAGACCTGTCCGCAATGCCAACACACTCCAGCCACCTCAGCCGACAGGCCATCAACACCAGTCTTAGCACATTTTGACTGACTCGTTGGTCAAGAAGTTTTCCACGCAAACAGCCCTGAAACGCGTGCTCATGGCAATCATCTAGAAGTGGGGTTGCATGGTGCTCAGATGACTCAGACGAGGGGTACAAAAGGCGTGCGGTCACGTTTGGTGGACCAGTTGGGGCAAGAGCTGCGATGAACTGCCGAACACGCTAGCATGCGCACTGATCAACTCGCATGAAAAATTCAATCCAAGCTTCCCATACGAACCGAAGATTTCCGCGTCCCAGCAGTCGCAAGCATAGTGCGCCATCTCTGTTGGCAAGTGCTGCCGGAATCGAACAAAGGCCTGCAAACAAGGCCCGTGAAAGCAAGACCGGAGACCCGACAAGCCCTGTGGGTCCTGATCCAGACCGATGTGCAAGAGAAACTGATACGTCCTCTGCACAGACACCGTCAAGTCCAGATCCTGGCTTCAAGCCTTCTTTGCCTCGAAGTTCTCTGCACGCTTGCCCTTCTCTCAACCATGCATTCTAGTACTCCGCTAGCTGACCTTCGGCTAACTACTGGCCTGTATAACGTCTGCTGACTCATTGACTTGTTTGGCGTTCCTGCTTCAATCCGTCGCAATTTGCCCCTGACTTCCTTCAAACCCACCGGCACCGGGCAAGAAGGGATACCCTGCTGACTGTCTGACCTCACAATGAAGAAGGCGAGGGTCTCGTTGTTGATAAGGCCACGGCCTTGCTTGGAGAAGCTGCTCGGCTTCGCAAGCCCTGCAATTTCCACTCTCTAAGCACTTGGCTAACAGCCTCGCCTGCTGCCATTTTGACAGGCTCCTGTCAATGCAGTACGGAAGGCTGAAGGGTCCGGCAGCTGCAGTCACGCTGCATAGCTCCACATTCATGCTGAGCTGTGTCTGGACTTGGGAAGCGCCCGGATTCTTGGGATGAGCCTGTGCTGAGAGTTGCGCATCTGAGTGGAAGAGGGTCAGGACCTCGAAGCAAACGCCGCCCACAACCGTGAAGCCATGGGCGAGTGTGATGCTGGCACGAGTCGGGCAATGAGCCCTGCTGAACCCCTGCCGGCGACGGAAGTTCAGAACACCGGGGAGGTGGCGATGTCCTTGACCATCTTGAACTTGGGATGTGCCTGCAACCGCACTCGCCAGTCCGCTCAGTACATACGGGCATGATGGAAATCAAGCACATCGAAAAAGACCGCAGCGCAAAACTGCAGCCAGCAGGGCCAATCAAATGCCCACGCTGCTGCAATAAGTGTAAGCATGAAAATAACTCTTAGGTTAACAGATGCTTTGGATCACAACAGTACACCGAACAGCGTTACTGAGCATTCACATCCCAGGCTCTGTTGAGGCATTTTGAACACAAGTTCAGGCACGACGAGTTTGACTTTGACTGCTGCCTTTCTCGCACAGTGTTGTATATATCCCGATAAACCTTTCTTTCTTTCGCCAGGCATGAGGGGCGAGCCCCCGCCGTGGGGCTGCCCGCTGTTGACGGGATGCATCGTATTACATGCGAAAGGCTAAGACTACTCGCACGATGTGTGCCTCGCAACTGTTTATCTGTCTCTCTCTCTCTCTCTCTCTATATATATATACACATAAATGTATGAGGATGTATATACATATACAATATATGTAAAAGAGATACTTATAAAATATATATCTTGAGTCATCATGCTGACATTGCTGCTGGACGCTGTGTTGCGGCGGCGGCAGCTTTAAAAGCTGACTGGTGTGCAGACCTTCGTGCTCGCCGGGCATTGGCGGTGAAGATTTTGCAGTACAAGCGTGCTGCCTTCGCTGATTCGCATGCCCTCCTTCTTCATCTTGCCCTACAAACATACCTGCAGATCTATATGTAAATGTACAGTGTGCAGAAATATGCCCGTGTACGAAACATATGTCGCAAGATTGGCTGCGGGTCCGGCTAGGCACGGCGCAACAACACAGTGAACAAGCGAGAAAAAGCCATCTAAATACACGAAATCAGTAGAGGTACTAAGCAAGGCAATGAAGCTACAATAGCTCACGGCATAAATACATCCTGACATCCCCCTGAACGAATCCTCAGCTAGACCTGCCTTGTTTTTGGGATTCACGAAGTACTCGATCTCCGCTTGAGTGAACTCCCTTTGTCTTGTCAGCCCTGGCGACTGGGTGCACATCTGCCATCACGGAAGGATCATGAGTCATGAGTCAAGTGGCCTATATCTGGAATATGCCCAGTTCAGAGTCAAGCATGACATGACGCCTATTATGGAGTCTCGACACGATGTGCGACCTGCCCGAGGCGCGATTTCGTTGCGGAAAGACCGCCCGACCTTGTGAAACATGCAGGATCGCGACATAATGCAGTTTGATTCCATTAGGGCGTCAAGCACAGCACTCCACGCCTGGGCCACTCCAAACGGGAGCCGGTTTGAGTTCTGCTCTAAGCAGAACTTGTAGTTCAAGAAGATGCCCTCCCATTCAAGCAACTAAGACTAAGACATTATTATCGTTTGCCACTTCCCCCATGCAGATCTTGATTCCAGCCTGCGCAGTTTCCGGCCTGAGGTAGCCCTGAGCAAGGCTTTGCAACACAAGTCAGTCTTTGGGCTTTGAGTTGACATCACGTTCCTGGCTAGTCGTAGCTTTCGCAAGATCCTCTTCTTCTGTAATGTCTAAGACTGTCGGCATGACGGAGGCTTTGTGGCTGAAGCTGCCTGCAGGTAGCCCCCTGGGCCAATAGGGGTCGGAAACATCAGGTTGAACCTCGACACTTCATGGCAGTGTCTGCGAGTTGCAGCATCAAAAGTCGATCGCAGGGAATGCTGCCACCTACTCCCCATAACTTCAGGCTTGATTCGGCGACTTCTCGCAATCGCAGCCAGGTGGCTCATAGGGCTCGCTCAAGTCATTGCCAGTCTCGGGAGACTTGATCTGATACCTGGAACGTGTTGCTGGAAACCTGTGCGACAACCGGGTGACCGTTTGTCGCACGGGCACATAAGACGTCACATAACACACAGCAGAGCTGGCTGCACACTGGGAAGCCCGGCTTCTGAAAGATCTGGTGCAGCTCCTCGCAACTTCCGCTCCGCACCGGGTGCCCAGACCCCTTCTGAACGACTCCACGCACGAGTAGAAGCGAGATGTAGCCCCAGCCATGAGAATGTCCATCCCGGTCGAATCTGTTGCCCAAAGTATCCATGCTGCCAACCATGATTCTGCCCACTCCGAGCGTCCATGCCTCAACCCTTCCCCAGAGCATCCATGCTCCAAACAGTGTAACCATGAGCACATCTCCGGCCTCATCTGTTCTCTACAGAACTCATGTTCCAACCAGTGTAGTTTCGGCGTAACTTCGAAAACGCCCTTCCTCGAAGCATCCATGCCGCAAACATGACAGTGGATGGCGGTTTTCATGGTTGAGGCACGGACACTCTTGGGCACAGACGCAGTCGGCGTGGAAGGTTTCAAGGTTTGGGGATGGTCTGGAGAAAGGATGCGGCCGGAGAACGAGAGCATCTAAGCGCCAAGCATAACTGCCTCCCTTTCTCAAAGCATCCATGCCACGATAGAGTTCGGGTCTCCGCGCAGTGCCCGCTGCTCCCTTGCACCACGATCCCTACAAATGTGGAGCTACTATATGGTAATCCAGTACATTATTTACATAAGCGGATCATTTGCAACTTATTAGGCCGTGACGCACACCGGATCCAAACCTAAAAACCCTATGCCCTCTGATCTGCTTCGGTACAAATGCAGCTCGAAGCACGGAATCCGTTATACGCGTTTCACGCACACTCGAACCATACATGGAAAAGTGAACACAAAGCACACACGAAAATGTCAAGATTAGTCTGTGTCTCAGCTCTTTCCGAAACACAACACCGTAAATCGTACAAGTCTTTTAAACCCCTTTCGCTCTGCTAATTCACAGTTGCTGAACCATCCTTTTTCGACTTGTCCGGTGTCGAAACAGTCGCTGTCCCTGGCACTCCTGCTGGGAGTACGCATCGGCCTGGTTTCGCACAGAGGTGTACCTGGCTTGAGCTCACAGGCTGCATTCAACTGTCGTCCGCCATTAGCTTCTGAGACACGAGCTCAACGCGCTGAGCTTCCGTCAAGTCGGCGGCCTTCAGCTTTTCGTCCATGACGTCCTACTAGTAGCAGGAGACTGTGCAGCACGTAGTCGTAGTCATAGGCTGGAGACACAGGACCTCGAGCAACTTGTCGGCTCTGAAAAACTTGGACTCATCGGACACATCTTTGACCTCCGTGAGCACAGCAAGCGAGACAAAACAGGAGGGTAACGCGAGCATTCCCAGTGCCATGGGCTATCACTACGAAAAAACCAAACAGATGCGAACCATGAAGTCGTTGAAGCGGTCCACGTGCCCGGACGCCTTTGAACATTGCAGGGCTGCACGCGAACACTGTGCTCACGGCATCTCACGAGAGATGCTGTGCGAAATAGCGATTTGAACGGAAGCTTCACCTCCATTTCCAGTCGGATGCCCATCAGGCCGGGGCTCAGGCACCAAGAAGCTCAAAGTGCAAAGATGCATCGAACACTCCCCAGTCGCACCTTGAGGACGGAATGCTGCATGATGCAGGTGTCCTAGAGTCTCGATCACCCTGCTGACTTGTTGAAATTTGTTTTAAAAAATCCGCAGACATCATACTCTTGTTTGCAATGCACATACATGTATGTGGCTGTGTAGCGTGTGTAAGTGTGTAGTCGCTTGCCTTGTGTGCTGCATAGTATCATGCTAAACATGAATACAAGTACAAACACAAATATACATGTGCACACCTATATATATATATACACACATTATGTGTACATATCTATCTATATATACACAGTATAAAGCTTAGAAAGACAGATGGATAAATAGGTATATAAATAGATACTTGGATAGATAGATAGATAGATAGACTGCAGTTGCCTAGCGGCGGGTGGTACATGATTCCGAGGACGAATCCAAATTGCACAGACGGATTTGCAACAAAAAAGCATTCGCATTGAGAGGCGAACACGCATCGCGAATCGCAGACGAGTTGCAGCAAAGACATATTGGGAGGCAGAGACACATTGCGAAGATGGCGCAGATTCTCGCGACGACTTATCATGAGGCAAAAATGCATTGCAACGACGCAATCTGGGGATGCAAACGGCCGGGAAAAGGGCCAAGTAGGCGCTGATGCACTGCAATGCTGCATTCACACAGTTTCGTTCACAGGCAGCAGCATGGGAGGACAGTTTGACACGCTGGGATTCGTAAGAGTCTCGAGTTCAGAGTCATGGGCTCTCCACTATAGTCCAACCCTCCATTCTCGGAGCTCCTGGTTGCTAGGAGTTCTGATTGTAAATTGATTCCTTCCCCTGCATCCTGGCAGTGCAAGCTGGATGACAACTCTGATGTAAAACCAGGGGAGGCCCATCAGTCCAAGGCTCCATCCTCCGGAGTTCAAGGCTGATCCTTGTTCTGATTTTTACAACATGGATGCTAGTCATTGCCAGGCTCCACCTTCGGATCGTGTAGGGCAGCAGATGCGTGCTTGGAGCATGCAATGGATTCTGCATTTACTGAGGCTTCCTTTTTAAGACCTTATGTCCGAAACCTAGAGCCTTTCCTTGTGATGCTTCCCCAGCTATCTGTTGGTTTGTGTATGTTGTAACAAAATATGTACAGGCTCATGTCTGTAGTATGAACTGCGCTGTAAAATACGAACTGCGCTGTAAATACGCGTGCGCGTAAACATGTATACATGGCATGCACAGAGTTGTAGGAAAAGAAGCGTTCACGGTAGGCTGGAGGTTAATGCATACACATGCATATGCACGCATAAACTTAGAAGACTTGTACTAATATTCATATTTGCAGTCACATCTGCATGTATATACGTATGCATATGTAAACCTATATTATATATACCAGCACATTGATATACATACACATCTACAAACACATACACAAACGTACACACACACACATACACATACATACGCATACGGACACATGCATACACATACACACATGCACATGCATGCACATGCACATACATGCACATACTCATAAATACACATGCACAGACACATACATACACTACATTAATTCATCCATACATACATACATAGTGTCGCACAGGGGTACACACAGACACACATCAATCCGTTCATGCATCCCTCCCTCCCTTCGTCCTCTGTCAGTCGACCCGTGAGTCAATCAGTTTGTTATTTCATCATGCCATCCATCCAGGTACGCACACCGACACATATACTGGAAATCAACGTGTACACAGATATGCACACGTGCATGCATGCTTCCTTACTTCTGTATGTTTTGGTACTATCGCACGATGATGATCTCAACGCATATTCACATATCATATACCTGCTTTCTATTTCGCTTAGACTTAGACATCAGTAGGTCCTCGATTTCGAGAAGGTGCTCGGAAATTACGAAGAATTGTCTCCACCTCAAGCAGAAGGAAGAGGTTCCGGGCACCCGAAAGATCAATCGCTGTCTGAATATGAATCTCTACTAACGGCTACCCCGGCCCAAAAGCCCCAAGGAACGAAAAAACTCAATCTGTATGGCAGTCTGCTCAGAACTACCGCTAAGCTGGGAAGTGACCGCCGATGTCCCGATCCTGACTGAAAGGGGAGCCACAGGAAACAGGGATGGCAGCGATAAGCGGCAGCCCTGTCACACAAAATGATTGCAGTCTGGACGTCTGCCACTTTGTACGCTCTCGAAACAGGGATGATAAACAGCTGTCGCGCACAGTCACAACCGCTTTGGGCGGACTGGTGCTTGTGCAGACGTTGCTTTCATCACAGCCTCCTCAGTGGCCGCCGACAGCCAGCCCACTGCAAGCCTTCATCTTCGGGCGGCAGGAGGACTTCACGCAGTGCGTGCAGGCGGGAGACTTGTCGTTCGTGATGCCTGCATCATTTGCGTGCTAGATGCGAAAGGCAGCTCACTTCGCATAGAATTTCTCACACATGCAGACTACTCTTGCACGAGTCTTGTGGTGTCGACCGTTGCCGTCACTGATGCGACAATCAATGACCAACCACTTTCCCCTTCAGCCGAGATGCACTGGTTCATGCAGTGGTCCCTCGAACAGCCCACCAACTGAGCCATGCAGGATGCGCAACTGCCCGAGTAGCCCTTCTTCTGCATGCAGTCCTGCATGTGCCAAAGCACTTCTCGGACTCCCTCTCACACCCATTCATGTTTCATATCTGCACATAGAACAAAGCTACACTACACCACAGGTAAGCACTGCTGCCCAAGCTATTTATGTCACCTCTGTGACTCGGAATCGGAACGAATGGCGTGTCCTTGGTGCAGGGGAAGCCAGCGGCGCAGCCGCGGCCGCAGCTGTTCAGGGCAGCGTCGAAGCTCTTCTTGCCTCCGCTCTTCCAAGTCTTCATGTCTGCAGCACCGGTGCAGCCACCGCCCTCGACCTCAGCCTCCTCCTCAGCTTCCTCCTCCACTTGCACGGCCTCCTCTTCCTCATCATCCGAGGCATCCTCCAAAGCCTCCAGGTAGTTGACCTTCATGCCGCGCAGCTGGTGGAGCTCCAGGCTGCAATCCTGCCCTTCGCACACGTCATCCGATGCCAAGGCTGAAGCCACATCCTCGCCGAAGACACCCGCAATGCTCAGGAACACGAACAAAGCTCGGAAAGCCATGGCCGGCAAGCGAATGAAAACAAGAAACGCTTTGGAGCTACTTTGAGAGCAAAACGAGGCTCGCAAGGCAACCACGTCTTTCCAGACATTGCGCTCAGCGTCTGTACCGACGAAGGCACGGAACATCTAAATGGTATCTGACCGCATGGTATGTGGCCTAACTGCTCCACTGCTTCCAGCCCACGGAATCTTACGGATACCCGCGGCACACTATCGTTCCGTGTCCGCTGTGCCAGTTCATGTTGCCAACGTGAACAATCCATGCGTGCGCTACCTGTTCACGAAGCTCTTCACCACCACAAGTGCGAGGGCGAAAGTTGCGACTCCGTGCGCAGAGCAGTGCTTCCCAGGACGTTGTGGTCCCTGCAACGGTATTTGGAAGTGGTGCAAACAGCCCTGCCTCATTGGGCAGACTTCTGCGGCCGTTGCTTTCATTACAGCCTCCTCAGTGGCCGCCGACAGCCAGCCCACTGCAAGCCTTCATCTTCGGTCGGCAGGAGGACTTCACGCAGTGCGTGCAAGCAGGAGACTTGTCGTTCGTGATGCCTGCATCATTTGCGGGCTAGATGCAAAAGGCAGCTCACTTCGCATACAGCTGGCAATTGCCCACACATTCAAACTACTTCTTCACGGGAACTGATGCGACAATCAGACAATCTTTAACACTTCCCCTTCAGCCGAGACGCACTGGTTCATGCAGTGGTCCCTCGAACAGCCCACCAACTGAGCCATGCAGGATGCGCAACTGCCCGAGTAGCCCTTCTTCTGCATGCAGTCCTGCATGCGCCAGAGCACTTCTCGGACTCCCTCTCACATCCATTTATGTTTCATATCTGCACATAGAACGAAGCTATACACCACAGGCAAGCACTGCTGCAGTGCTGCAGCCGCGAACCGCCGATGACAAGCTATTTTATGTCATTTCTGTGACTCGGAATCGGAACGAATGGCGTGTCCTTGGTGCAGGGGAAGCCAGCGGCGCAGCCGCGGCCGCAGCTGTTGAGGGCAGCGTCGAAGCTCTTCTTGCCTCCGCTCTTCCAAGTCTTCATGTCTGCAGCACCGGTGCAGCCACCGCCCTCGACCTCAGCCTCCTCCTCAGCTTCCTCCTCCACTTGCACGGCCTCCTCTTCCTCATCATCCGAGGCATCCTCCAAAGCCTCCAGGTAGTTGACCTTCATGCCGCGCAGCTGGTGGAGCTCCAGGCTGCAATCCTGCCCTTCGCACACGTCATCCGATGCCAAGGCTGAAGCCACATCCTCGCCGAAGGCACCCGCAATGCTCAGGAACACGAACAAAGTTCGGAAAGCCATGGCCGGCAAGCGAGTGAAAACAAGAAACGCTTTGGAGCTACTTTGAGAGCAAAACGAGGCTCGCAAGGCAACCACGTCTTTCCAGACATTGCGCTCAGCGTCTGTACCGACGAAGGCACGGAACATCTAAATGGTATCTGACCGCATGGTATGTGGCCTAACTGCTCCAATGCTTCCAGCCCACGGAATCTTACGGATACCCGCGGCACACTATCGTTCCGTGTCCGCTGTGCGAGTTCATTTTGCCAACGTGAACAATCCATGCGTGCGCTACCTGTTCAAGAAGCTCTTCACCACCACATGTGCGAGAGCGAAAGTTGCGGCTCCGTCCGCAGAGCAGTGCTTCCCAGGACGTTGTTGTCCCTGCAACTGCATTTAGAACTGGTGCAAACAGCCCTGCCTCATTGGGCAGACTTCTGCGGCTGCTGCGTTCATCACAGCCTCCTCAGTGGCCGCCGACAGCCAGCCCACTGCAAGCCTTCATCTTCGGGCGGCAGGAGGACTTCACGCAGTGCGTGCAAGCAGGAGACTTGTCGTTCGTGATGCCTGCATCATTTGCGGGCTAGATGCAAAAGGCAGCTCACTTCGCATACAGCTGGCAATTGCCCACACATTCAAACTACTTCTTCACGGGAACTGATGCGACAATCAGACAATCTTTAACACTTCCCCTTCAGCCGAGACGCACTGGTTCATGCAGTGGTCCCTCGAACAGCCCACCAACTGAGCCATGCAGGATGCGCAACTGCCCGAGTAGCCCTTCTTCTGCATGCAGTCCTGCATGCGCCAGAGCACTTCTCGGACTCCCTCTCACATCCGTTCATGTTTCATATCTGCACATAGAACGACTCTATACACCACAGGCAAGCACTGCTGCAGTGCTGCAGCCGCGAACCGCCGATGACAAGCTATTTTATGTCATTTCTGTGACTCGGAATCGGAACGAATGGCGTGTCCTTGGTGCAGGGGAAGCCAGCGGCGCAGCCGCGGCCGCAGCTGTTGAGGGCAGCGTCGAAGCTCTTCTTGCCTCCGCTCTTCCAAGTCTTCATGTCTGCAGCACCGGTGCAGCCACCGCCCTCGACCTCAGCCTCCTCCTCAGCTTCCTCCTCCACTTGCACGGCCTCCTCTTCCACGTCATCGGAGGCATCCTCCAAAGCCTCCAGGTAGTTGACCTTCATGCCGCGCAGCTGGTGGAGCTCCAAGCTGCAATCCTGCCCTTCGCACACGTCATCCGATGCCAAGGCGGAAGCCACATCCTCGCCGAAGACACCCGCAATGCTCAGGAACACGAACAAAGCTCGGGAAGCCATGGCCGGCAAGCGAGTGAAAACAAGAAACGCTTTGGAGCTACTTTGAGAGCAAAACGAGGCTCGCAGGGCAACCACGTCTTTCCAGACATTGCGCTCAGCGTCTGTACAAGGCACGGAACATCTTAAATGTTATCTGACCGCATGGCATGTCGCCTGACTGTTCCACTGCTTCCAGCCCACGGAATCTTACGGATACCCACGGCACACTATCATTCCATGCTGTGCGAGTTCATGTTGGTCGACTGCTTCCAAACGTGAGCAATCCATGCATGAGCTACCTTTCACGAAGCTCTTCACCACGACCTGTGCGAGAGCGAAAGTTGCGGCTCCGTCCGCAGAGCAGTGCTTCCCAGGACGTTGTTGTCCCTGCAACTGCATTCAGAACTGGTGCAAACAGCGCTGCCTCATTGGGCAGACTTCTGCGGCTGCTGCGTTCATCACAGCCTCCTCAGTGGCCGCCGACAGCCAGCCCACTGCAAGCCTTCATCTTCGGTCGGCAGGAGGACTTCACGCAGTGCGTGCAAGCAGGAGACTTGTCGTTCGTGATGCCTGCATCATTTGCGGGCTAGATGCAAAAGGCAGCTCACTTCGCATACAGCTGGCAATTGCCCACACATTCAAACTACTTCTTCACGGGAACTGATGCGACAATCAGACAATCTTTAACACCTTCCCCTTCAGCCGAGACGCACTGGTTCATGCAGTGGTCCCTCGAACAGCCCACCAACTGAGCCATGCAGGATGCGCAACTGCCCGAGTAGCCCTTCTTCTGCATGCAGTCCTGCATGCGCCAGAGCACTTCTCGGACTCCCTCTCACATCCGTTCATGTTTCATATCTGCACATAGAACGAAGCTATACACCACAGGCAAGCACTGCTGCAGTGCTGCAGCCGCGAACCGCCGATGACAAGCTATTTATGTCATTTCTGTGACTCGGAATCGGAACGAATGGCGTGTCCTTGGTGCAGGGGAAGCCAGCGGCGCAGCCGCGGCCGCAGCTGTTGAGGGCGGCGTCGAAGCTCTTCTTGCCTCCGCTCTTCCAAGTCTTCATGTCTGCAGCACCGGTGCAGCCACCGCCCTCGACCTCAGCCTCCTCCTCAGCTTCCTCCTCCACTTGCACGGCCTCCTCTTCCTCTTCATCGGAGGCATCCTCCAAAGCCTCCAGGTAGTTGACCTTCATGCCGCGCAGCTGGTGGAGCTCCAGGCTGCAATCCTGCCCTTCGCACACGTCATCCGATGCCAAGGCGGAAGCCACATCCTCGCCGAAGGCACCCGCAATGCTCAGGAACACGAACAAAGCTCGGAAAGCCATGGCCGGCAAGCGAGTGAAAACAAGAAACGCTTTGGAGCTACTTTGAGAGCAAAACGAGGCTCGCAGGGCAACCACGTCGTTCCAGACATTGCGCTCAGCGTCTGTACAAGGCACGGAACATCTGAAATGTTATCTGACCGCATGGCATGTCGCCTGACTGTTCCACTGCTTCCAGCCCACGGAATCTTACGGATACCCACGGCACACTATCGTTCCGTGTCCGCTGTGCCAGTTCATGTTGCCAACGTGAACAATCCATGCGTGCGCTACCTGTTCACGAAGCTCTTCACCACCACAAGTGCGAGGGCGAAAGTTGCGGCTCCGTCCGCAGAGCAGTGCTTCCCAAGACGTTGTTGTCCCTGCAACTGCATTCAGAACTGGTGCCAACAGCCCTGCCTCATTGGGCAGACTTCTGCGGCTGCTGCGTTCATCACAGCCTCCTCAGTGGCCGCCGACAGCCAGCCCACTGCAAGCCTTCATCTTCGGGCGGCAGGAGGACTTCACGCAGTGCGTGCAAGCAGGAGACTTGTCGTTCGTGATGCCTGCATCATTTGCGGGCTAGATGCAAAAGGCAGCTCACTTCGCATACAGCTGGCAATTGCCCACACATTCAAACTACTTCTGCACGGGAACTGATGCGACAATCAGACAATCTTTAACACTTTCCCCTTCAGCCGAGACGCACTGGTTCATGCAGTGGTCCCTCGAACAGCCCACCAACTGAGCCATGCAGGATGCGCAACTGCCCGAGTAGCCCTTCTTCTGCATGCAGTCCTGCATGCGCCAGAGCACTTCTCGGACTCCCTCTCACATCCGTTCATGTTTCATATCTGCACATAGAACGAAGCTATACACCACAGGCAAGCACTGCTGCAGTGCTGCAGCCGCGAACCGCCGATGACAAGCTATTTATGTCATTTCTGTGACTCGGAATCGGAACGAATGGCGTGTCCTTGGTGCAGGGGAAGCCAGCGGCGCAGCCGCGGCCGCAGCTGTTGAGGGCGGCGTCGAAGCTCTTCTTGCCTCCGCTCTTCCAAGTCTTCATGTCTGCAGCACCGGTGCAGCCACCGCCCTCGACCTCAGCCTCCTCCTCAGCTTCCTCCTCCACTTGCACGGCCTCCTCTTCCACGTCATCGGAGGCATCCTCCAAAGCCTCCAGGTAGTTGACCTTCATGCCGCGCAGCTGGTGGAGCTCCAGGCTGCAATCCTGCCCTTCGCACACGTCATCCGATGCCAAGGCGGAAGCCACATCCTCGCCGAAGGCACCCGCAATGCTCAGCAACACGAGCAATTCTCGGAAAGCCATGGCCGGCAAGCTTGTGGCACAGAACACGACTGAACAGAACGGGCGCCCTGAGCCGTTCTTTCACCTGTACTGCTACCAGTTACCTTTCTGAATTCTCGGCCCTCGGCGCATGAATGAGATTGTTCTTCACTGCACACCTCAGATGTCAGATTCGAAGGTCGTCTCTGGTCCAAGACAGTGAATTGTCCGGAGCTCCCACCCAGGCGGTCCGTACGTAAAGAAGCCCGCAACTCCACCTCAGTTTTTTTTGCACAGGGAAACATCAGATCGTGAAGAGTCTGATGCGATCTAGTGACCGTAGATGTCAGACCCCGGTCTGTAGAAGAATCGCCTCACCGGGCATCTCGGTCCGAGCCACAGCGCGTACATGGATACATTTACGTACGGTCTCTGGGAAACAGGAACCCGCCGCCTCTTGCACAGCTCGAGGACCTCTTTTTGGTTCACGGCAAAGCGGTCGGCCCCGTCGTTCGAAACCTTGCAGGCTCTGGCCCAAGATGTCCCAAGCCCCAGAAGACGCAGTTCACTGCGACATGTCCGTGACGTTTGCTCTGCATGGGCTGCAGGCAACACTTGGCACACACTTCCGAATTCCGACATGCTAACTCCGGCATGTTCCAGCATGTATCCGTTACCTCCTCTCTCTGCACCTCTCTGCCATGCGAACTGACCATTGGCTCCCCTGCGTCCTACAGTAGATGGGGCCAATGGATATCACTAACCTAATTATATAATATACGACTATATATACGACAAATACATGGCGCAGGCTCTCCCGATGAGGGCCCGGCTGCACCTTTGTCAGGTGATGTGCCCGAACCTTCGGCCCACACAATATGAAGCCCGATACGTGATCAGCGAGCGCAGCGAAGTAGGTGTTCGAAAATGCCGTCACCAGTCTCAGCGATGCGCTCGGCTTCGAGGCCTCGGAAGCGTTCGGCCGGTGGCTTCGAGTTGCTGGTGCCGGGGGCCGGGGTGCCGCTGACGGCTGGCGCTGACCAGGCTCTGAGCAGGTGACCGTGCTGGTGCCGTTCACTGCAGATCCACCGCCTTGGTTTCACAGTGCGGCATTAAAGACGGACGATTCGAGTCCCGCACACCCAAGAAGCAGATCCGAAATTTCGATTCTCACGCTTTCAGCTCTCCTGCCGCTCCTCATGGTGTTGCCTGTCTAAAGTCTAAAGATGGGGCTTTAAACATGCCGGGCCGAGGCATCTGAGGAGAGCACCTGACTTCTGCACCTGCGGCATCACTGTGTCATCGCGGCGCCCACCGAAAGCTCATATTGAAGCATACAACAAGATGGCAAGCACCCCTGCGACGGCAGTGGCTGCAGATGTTTTGCCTGAGTCCAGCCGGCAAGTAACATGGGCAAGTCGTGCGGACACCGAACTTGCAAAGAACTCCTGAGTCAGTTGCTGGATCTACTCTTCGCCTGGGAAGCATCTTTTGCACATTCCATGCTTCTGAGCTTCAAGACTTGTCATGCCACTTCTTCAAGGAATCACTCAGAGCTGTCATCAGGCTCGTGCATGCAGTACGTAGTACTTGATGCTCGTTGCGATGAAATCATCGCCCATCTTCAACGAACCTTCTGAAGGCCGTAGCTGGGCAGCAAGAGATTACCTGGATCTACGACAAAGTCTGGCCTTTGGCTTGCCGCGCCAAATGCCCGAGCAATTTGGGAACACGCTGCGTTTTGTCAGCAAACAAGGCGATGGCATTTGCGGCTTCATAAACAGGCTGCGGTGTATGCGCAGTTCACAGGGCGCAGCTCTGCATGCTTCTCATGGTGCATCACTTGGCTGGAATAAACTTGAGCCAGGGGTGGCATCTGCGGCGCCTTCATGCCCCCACGCATACTTGTTGATGAGTTGATGCTTTGTGAAAATGACCATGTGCATCTTCGTCTGCTATAGTGAGTGGCGCGAACCAGCACCAGCAGACAAATAATCTACCGAGACAAATCGCCTCCTGAGGAGAAACTTTCATGTGCTCCGGATTGTGCCGCCGTGGAAACAAAGGCATTCTTCGTTTCGAACCAGACCGATGCGTTGGACATGAAGGCGCTTGACTGTCAGGTCCGGGACGCTAGTGACAAGTTCAAAGCACTGACCCATGAGGCTTGGTGTTGAGGCGCGCGTCGTACTTTTACACATTGATATGGAGGCTTCTGGCACCATCGACACTTACAAAGCCAGCGTCCCAAGTCGGGGAGGGCAAGTCATTGATGGCGACGTGCCATCTTGCACACCGCGATCTCTTGCATCCTCGGTGCATTCAGAATGAGAGCCGTGGGAAACTGATTTTGAGATGTGTGTTTTCCGGCCAGTTACATCTCCCCTTCGTAGGACAGTGCTGTGTTGTGATTCGGACATGCCTCCGTTGTGCTGGAGCTCCCCTGGCTGGTTAGTAGATCTTTAGAGATGTCTTTGCCGAGCACTTTAAACGGTACTTCTGAGCACCTACTGAATATTTAGTAGACGCTCTCCAGGCTCGTACTCTCTGCCTGCAAAAGAGCAAGCGACGACTGCTTCCACGATCATCCAAGCACCACCAAAAACCATAAGAAAACACGTGACACCCAAGAGCGTCCGTCGTAGAATCGACTGTTGCTGGCCGTGAGTGTTATCGAAGCCTAGGTACTTCTCGTCTTCCGAGTAGTTAGATGCCCATTTCTGCCACTTGCTGAGCATCAAGAAACTCTCCCGGTCTCGCGACTTGCTGCCACCTCCCAGCGGTCTTGCAGGCATCTCATGACTGAACTCACTGATGGACGGGCTGAGTTTTCGCAGCTGCGAGAAGTCGACGTTGGCTGCACTGATTAAACATTGACATACGTTGGGCATCCCAGTGCATCACTCTAACCCACAGGTCTTCTCACATCTCTTAGCCCCTCAGGCCGGAGATCCGGACTGGGCTGACCTTAACCTAAGATCGCTGGCAAGGCCAAATGCAGCCTTCAGATCGCACTTGCTGAGGCAACGGCCTTTGCTGTGGGTGTGCTTCGGCCAGCCGCTGCGGCTGCAGCCGCCGCTGTGACGCCCACCTTGGAGCCGAACTCAACCAAGACTTGGCGTACCCTTTGAAGCAGCTTGAGGCTTAAGGCTGCAGCTGAGTTCATGGGCACCTGGGGCGGTGCAGCCTGCAGCACTGCTTGGGTGAGCTGCTCGACAAATCCATAACGGTTCAAGTCTCCAAGAAGCTAAGACCCCAACTGCACTGAGGGGTTCACGGGGGATCCTGCACTCGGGCTCAGGAATTCGGGAAGCTTTGGAACAAGAAACCGAAGCACACAAGTCTCCTGTCCATTGCACTCATGTAGCCGTAGGCCACTCGAGCCTCGGCTTTCAGACCGTCGCTTCTAACGGTCCTGGTGCGCTAACAAGGCGGCTGCCTGGCCAAAGGCAGGAACTGGACTGGCTGCCGCCTGAGAGCAAAGTTGGAGGTCCCATCCTCTTCGACGACCTGCAAGGAGCTCGGCACCCGGCCCCCCTCGCCTGCGTTCTGGTCTGAATCCTGCGAGTGCTCAAACTCAGATTGAGATGCTCGCGCGCGAGCAATCTATCAGCATTTTGCTTCACCGTTCGTCTTCAATACTCCAACGAACCAACCTTGCCTCAGCTGCGTCGTGCGAGGAGTCACCGGGTTACTCCCTGCCACAACTCCACAGCATGTCCGCGTTGATTACATCTCATGCCTGTCTGCCTGGCTGCCTGCCTGCCTACTTATTTCTTTCCTCCCTGCCTGCAAAGACCATTCGGCACGACTGCCCATGTCAACCTCTAGACTCTAAATGTTTCGTAAAATATGAGATGGACATGGAACGAACATACATGCTTGATGTCATGCTACACCCCAATACATCTGAAGGCAGGTGCAATGACGCAAGACACCGGGCAGAATGTAGGATTCCAAAAGCTCCAAAACAGGATAGTGTGCAAGCCGTAGCAATGCACAACGTGACACGGGATTAGCACGATGTGGCCTGGCAAGAGACAACAACGACACACGCCACAAAGCACCTACATACATGCTCTAGCACAGAACAAACCATATCAGGCCGGGGGCAGCATACGAAAGCACAAATGTGCATGACTGACATACTACCGCGGCGCTTCAAGCATGGCATTTCCCAACATAATCTAGTGCTTGGCAAAACAAGCAATCCCAGCATAGGAGAAAGACACTGTGGAATATGTGGTATTAGTTAACGACACTGAACTGCTGTGAGACTGGGGGGTGCCACGCGAACCACCACTCCTTCCTTTGATCCATGATGTCGGATCCAACAATCTTTGCAAGTGGGCCTGCATCCGAAAGGTCTGTCTACCTATAATGATGTGTGCAGATGGACCTTACTTGCTTTCAGTCTGATTCATGATGATTCATGGATGCTGCAAACCAAGGCCTGGCTGGGAACTTGCCATGCAGTTGGACAGTGGAGGAGCAGGGGCGACCTTGCCAGCAACTGCATCTCAGAGATGACGGCAAACGCCTTCTGAAGCCTGGTTCACTGTCTTAGTTTTGACATGCCAACGACGCTTGTTTCGATCAAGGACAGTATGGTTTCTAGACGTGCTTTGGCACCTTCGAACGGATGAACGGATCCGCTCCGCAGGAAGATATGCGAGTCGCTTTTTGAGCGATTGCTCTTGACATAAGATGTCGTTGCTGCAGCAGTAGAGATATCACGAACCGCAAATTGCACATGTTGAAGCACGCTGATGAGCTGCCTGGTGCTCTTCTTCGGTTCTGTTTTCGTGACGTGGGTCATCCGACATCTGGACCGGGCCTCTCTTTCGTTTTCGCCCGTTCCAAAGTGCAGGGAAGAGAACGCAATGAGGAACACATACGGTCGCTGCAGATGCGACACTGTGCAGCACAGGCCTGTCACAACAAGGAAGTAGAATCTCGAATTTTCGGAACGGGAGATGGAGTGGCCGTGCGGCATGTCGCGCGTTAAAAGAAAAGTCTGGAAGTACGTTAAGCAGAAGACTCAAAAGCCTTAATGTAAAACGGACCTCCCGTCTCAGTTCCAGGGCATGATTATTGAGGCACCTTCAAGGTCCTGTCATCATCATACGTGGAGAGCCACGTGCTCAGTGTGTGGCTGTGCCGGAAGAGAAGTGTAAAGTTGGCACAGGGCCAAATGGTGCCCCTGCAACCTGAAGCGACAAGAAGGTGTTCCAGAAAGTTCGAAGAAGCATCAAATTTCAAGCCTGCCGCACAGCCGGACCAGCAGGGCGTCGAGGTGTAACCTGTATCTTACATGCATCTTGCACGCGATCTGCTCCTGATTCCTGGACTATCCGCTCAACCTCTTGGCGGTATTGCGAGACCTCTCGCATGAGCTGGGCTTGGCTCTCCTGCGACGCGCTGCAACTCACGGCATTCTCAGTCTCTCTCGCTTTCTTTCACCAGGGCTGGGGCTCTATATATATATATATCTCTCTCTATCTCTCTCTCTCTCTCTCTCTCTTCTTCCGCCGGGCATGAGGGGTTGGTTACACCCCCCGGCCACTAGGGCCCCCCCATATTATGTGGGGACTTTGGAGGGGCGTGAAAGTGTTTTGTTTTCTTTACCCCCGGTTGATCATCTCTTTGTGTTTTGCCATAGATGTAACATAAGGTTCTAGTAAGGCAACACCGCATGATCCCCCGGGTTCGCGAAAACATACATCATTGCAGTCCTTTGGCGGTCGGTCTGCGTCTTCCACAATAGCATCATTGTAACAATACGATCACATTACCACGCATGACCGACCATGCTTGTCTTACCTCAAGCCCTTGGCAACTGTTCACAACTGGGAACATAGGGTGCTTCTAAAGGAGGCGGGCTGATAAGGAACACGTGTTGAGGCTGCCAGGCTTGTCGTATCAGTGTTGTTCACTGCTACTCGTTGCTCCCCGTGGTCGTCATGTGTCAAAACATCAGATTCTCTTTCTCTCTCTCTCTCATATATATATATATATATATATATATGTATATATATATACACGTACATATGCATACGTATATGCACAGGTAAACAACACCTAAATAATGCGACCGTAAAAACTAAAACCGCACGAACTTCCATCAGAATCTCATGAGCACGTGCATTGTCTCATTCATCGCGCGCTCTCTTCGAGGTACCGGTGAACCTGCTCCGCAGGATGTGCTTTGAGAACATGTACCACCCCGAACCTTAGGAGACACCGGTAACGGCGGGTTCATCTCTCGTGGATCTCACACGGGTTAGCTCAACCCCCATAGCCGGTAGGCTTCCTATGCGAAGGGCTGCTCCATCGCAGGGCGGGTGGGCGGAAGAAGTTTCACCACTCCTGCCGTTTTGGTTCACAGCCAGGATGAAGCCAGGTTAGCAGCAGGAGTGTGCGCTGTGATTCATGTGCACCCAAGCCTGCCAAACTCAACATATGCAAACATGTACATACTTACATACAGACATACTCATCTACTTGCTTGCTTGCTTACGTGCAAGTCTGTTCCCGGAATGGACCTAACCTAGGCAGCAGTTTCGTGACGCCTCTTTGGAAACGACAAGCCGCACGGTTGCAGAATCCAGTGACTCAACCTCTCAATTACAAAGAAATGAAATGCTGCAACCGTGTGCCACGTGTACGAGAATGTCGTTTTGAACTTTCGATGGGCCTCTCTGGAAGGCTCGACTCGTGAAGGACTCAATTGAACTTTGGAAGGGTCTACACATTCTCGAGGGGCTCCTCAACAGCCGCTTAAGCTTTTTGTGGTGCTATCCCCCGCCGAGCTTCTTCAGGGCTTTCATGACCTTCTGGAGGGCTGTGGGTGAAATGAAGATTCAGGAAGTCAACCATGATTCATGGTGGAATCTCGCATCCCTGCATTTTCAACTGCTGAGGATGGGCTGGCCATCAAAGATTTTTGGTAGTGTGGCACTAACGGCGAGCTTGCGAGCAACTAGAGCGGATTGAACATGGCATGATGCTGCCAGCTGGCTCGGCTGTGATAATGACCATGATGATGCTGATGATGGTGACGCAGAGACGCATGACTGATGAGAATGATGATAACACTAGAGCTGGTCGTACCAGCACATGGAGTCAGACAGACGCTCCTGAAACATTTGCAAACACCTGCGGCGAAATCGATGCACAAAGACGAGGGTCTATCAACAATCACGATGCCAACCCTGGCATTGTACAGCATAGGGGCATGGCACTCGTGGGGATGAAAGAAACTGTGCGCACCCGTCCAAGGAAAGAGGAATCTCCCAACAATCCCAAATACAATGTCATCGTGAAATTCACAGAAAATGAGTAGATTCTCAATCCTATGTTACCCACCCACCCCCGACCCCCACCGACACCCACAAAAAGAAGCAAAAACAAGGCACAGAACCCCGCCCCCCTCTGCATGCACATGCAAACATACATACGTATATATATATATATGATATATATATATAGATATATATATGTATATACGTACATAACCAAGTGTTTACATACATCCATGCATCCATGCATGCATGCATACAAACAAACATGCATACATGCAGTGCAGTGCAGTGCAGTGCAGGGCAGGGCAGGGCAGGGCAGGGCAGGGCATACACACGCACACACACATATACACCCCTGCGTGCACGGCAATCTAGGCCTCAAGCACCGGAAAGAAGGTCCCGCTGCCTCGCTGAGTTGTGCTCGCTGCTCACTCATGCGCCGCCCGTACTCGAGAACCTCAAGCTGCTTCCTGGCAGACTGCGCAAAGAGCCAGGCTGAGAGAACAAGTGCAGCTCTGCCGGGTGCAAGATGAGCGCACAAAGAGGTGTTGAGGTCTCACGGGGGATCTGCAAACATTCCGCATAGTATCTGGAAAGTGTTACCAGTATTGACCATGCCGAGGTCCTTCCCCGACAGAGTCAGTTTGCTCATAAGCTTCGGCCTGAGGTTAGCGTTCTCCTGCCGGAGATGAAGATCATCCTTGACCTTGCCAAGCAGCTGCAGCGACTGCAACTTTAATAAAGCATGTCGCTTGAAATGGTGGGAGCTTTGGCTGAGTTGGCTGAGGCAAGGGCCCTTCCGCTCTCTACTGATGCAGGCGCCTCAGGCACTCTGCATAGATCGACATCGAGCAACAAGGACCTTCTTGCAACATCTTGCAACTAAAGTCCTAAAAGACGACAGCGACGAATGCTTGCAACTATGATTATTGCAGCACTGTGTTTTGTATGTGGGCCTGAACAGTGCAGTCCGGGGACCTCCAGGATCGGGGGTGGTGTGTGCCGGGGCCGTAGAAGGAGATTCTGAGATGCTCTTCAGAGGTTCTATGGGAGATAGGCTCTTTGGAGTGGTGTGGTGCTGTGGAGAAAGTTAAACTCTTCATAGGGGTGTGTGGGGTGGTGCGTCCTGGCTCTGCAAAGGTCTTCGGGAGGCCGTCCGGTAGCAGTAACGTGGCAGAGTAACAGAGTAGCGGCACAGTAACAGCACAGTGCCAGTACAGCTAGAATCGTTGTACAGTCGTCGTGCGGTAGTACGGCAGTAGTAGTAATACAGAAGATAGGAGTAGGAGCAGTGGTAGTAGTAGTAGTAGTAGTAGCAGTAGTCGTGGTGGTGGTGGTGGTGGTGGTAGTAGTAGTAGTACTAGTAGTAGTAGTAGTAGTAGTAGAAGTAGTATAGTCGTAGTCGTAGTCGTAGTCGTAGTAGTAGTAGTAGTAGTAGTAGTAGTAGTAGTCATAGTAGCAGTAGTAGTAGCAGCAGCAGGAGCAGTAGCAGTAGCAGTAGCAGTAGCAGTAGCAGTAGCGGTAGCGGTAGCGGTAGCGGTAGCGGTAGCGGTAGCGGTAGCGGTAGCGGTAGCGGTAGCGGTAGCGGTAGCGGTAGCGGTAGCGGTAGTAGCAGTAGTAGTAGTAGTAGTAGGAGTAGTAGTAGTAGTACTAGGAGTTGGAGTAGGAGTACGAGTAGGAGTACGAGTAGGAGTGGCAGTGGGAGGAGTAGTAGTAGTAGTAGTAGTAGTAGTAGTAGTTAGTAGTAGTAGTAGTAGTAGTAGTAGTAGTAGTAGCACGAGCACGAGCACGAGTGCCAGTGCTAGTACTAGGGGTAGTACCCGTGGTAGTAGTAGCAGTAGTGATAATCATAGTACTAATACCAACAGTAGTGATAGTAGGAGGAATAGTAGTCTTAGTAGTAGTTGTGAAAGTAGTAATACACCGGAACAAACAAACATGCACTATAGACGGCTACTAAACAACACACAGGGTTTGATAGACTAGACAAGCTTTGATAATGTCATACCCGTATCACTGTTGTTCAATCCAAAACCACATGAGACCGCATGCCGAGGATGCCTCCTGCGACTCCATGGCCTCTCCCAGCGCTGCAACGGCCCTGCAAACGACTGAGTGGGAGGCTCCAGATGTTTAAGGCCGACGTTGCTGCCAATCACGTGTCTTCTTGTCATGCACTCTTTGACGGAGGTGTTGGTGGTGGCGGCTGACTGCACCTGTGGCCGTGGCGATGTGTTCGCAGCGGTGATGGTGGTGGTGCTTTTGGTGGTGGTGTTGGTGGTGGCGGTGGTGGTGGTTGTCGTGGTGGTGGTGGTGCTGGTGGTGGCGGTGGTGGTGGTGCTGATCGTGGTGGTAGCGGTGGCGGTGGCGATGGCAGGGGTCGTGGCCGTGGCCGCGGTGGCGGTGGAGTGGGGCGGTGGCGGGGACACCTCCTCGCTACTACGTCTACTGTGTACTTACTACAAACAGGACGACGATTTCCGTGATGAGGACGACTACTAGCATCCCTAACATCGCCACTGCTGATGCTGCCCTCCTACTACAGTCGTCCACTTGCCATTCTAAGTGCGGCAATGACGGGCAGATGCCATTATCCTGATTGCGGCTGCATATCACGACTTCTTCCTCTATTTAACACACAGGTCCTGTGCAACGATCAACGACGTTCAATTTGTGGCACCTAGCCTTCATCCTTATCCTTGAGACTGTGAGCCACAAAACGCTATGAGCCTGAACAGATCTGAAGATCGGTGCTCTCTGGAAACTTGCCAGACCGAGGGATGAACTCACGAGTCCGCTCGTAGCGGAGCTCCGCTTCTTCCAGCTGCCGATACACGTCCTCCAGCTTCGAAATTTCGCTTCACAGTTTCGGCACTGCAGCGCAAGTTTACGATCAAGTCAGACCTTCGAATATGATAGACATATTCCTTAACAAGGTTTGCAGTCCTCTATGGCCTCGCAGGTAATGCGCGAGCCAGGTATGTGCACCAGAAGCTGCTCCTTGAGATTGGTGCCATGCAGCGGGAAGCAGGTGCCATGCAATTCCCCACACACGCACACACACACACACACACCACATCGCCTGATCTGCCAGTCCACTGACGTGATCAGTCACGGGTACCTCATAGCAAAGGAGAGATCAAAGTAGTTACGAACAAGAGCGTTCATGTCACACGGCACACCAAGCGGTAAAGGTCAACGGTCTGCTTGAAGCTGGCCTGGCACAGCATTTCTTCGTTCGGACTGGAAAGAATACAGGGTTCCATATGCCAAAAGCCACATGGGCCCAATGGTAAGTACACACATGTATACCTGCATGAGGATAGCGGGTCGGGTCGCCATGACACCGTCTTGCTGCCCAAACCAATGATGATGTGCAACTAAGGATGAACGACAAAGTGGTAGACAACATCCATAACAAGCTAAAACAAAGACCGCAGAACTCAGGACCAAGAGCCAAGAAGAGGTTCCTCCACGTTGCCTCTGACCAGTCCTCGAGCTTCATTGCTTCTCTGAACTTCGCAAGGACCTGGACACGACGGAAGAGGAGAACTGTGTCCGTACGCATTACGCGGATGCACCGAGGTATCTATCGCTCTATGTATCTGTCTGTCTATCTATCTGTCGATCTATCTTTTTATGCAAGTCTCTATACTACGTCTGGGCGACTTCTTTACAGCTACGCATTGAGAGTACCTGAATAAGTTAAGAAATACGCATAGAGTTGCAGACTATGCACACGAAAATATCAGAAACCTACACGCGTGGGTGTGCCATCTTGCATGTTGCACTAAGCGACTTATTCCACGTACCTGTTTCTCGTACCGACGCCGATGCTCAAAACGATCGTCTACAAATTATGTGAGCATCTCTCAGCCTCTGCTGCGGTGCACTGCCCATCCAGTGTCATTGCACCGATACCTCAGGCGATGGCTCTCACAGATAGGCCAAGAGCCTCTAATTTGGAGTGCCTGAAGCAAGAGTTTTCGATAAAGCCCCCAGCCCCAAGTATCTGTAAAGTATGTCATATCACAGATGCGCCAAAAGAAACACATGAAGATCCATCAAAACTGGGACGCAAGAGGCTGAGCGGTAGACCCCAAAGGACGTTCACCATGCCTCCAACTCCTGGGTGTCGGACAGCCGAACAGAAAATTTAGGATGCATTCCCCGCCCCTGCCGTGGCATCATGCCAAGACTTGCTTCCAAGAGTCCAGGGGGTAGCTGGGGCAGCCACTTGATGTTTCAGGGCATTGTCATGAGTATGACTTGCTGCATTGAGGCAGCATGTTCCATGGAGGGTCTTCTACCGTTGCGGAAGATCTAGATCCTTGCGTGTGCATTCGGGCTGCAACAGCTTTGCTTGTTCACATGCCATCTTTCGCGGGCGGACGGCGGACAGCTTGCCAGGCTGGGATCATAAGTGCAGACAGAACAGGATTCAGGCATTGAGCTCAGACACTGCCCCGAGGCACCTCACATCTGCATCACAAAACACAGCTTGCGATTGAAAGGTCCTAACTCACAGCTTATAGCTTGCCGTTTTGCCATAAACGCGCGGGGCCCGTAGCAAGGCAGCCCGACTTTCTTGCCTCAAACACAAATAATTTAGTTCGAGGCATCTAAAGATCTTGAGCTACCTGGGCTTCCGGACTACCGAAACAGCAATGTCTGGTAGCTGCACATCTTCAGACAAGAACCGTGCCGAAGCCCAGGGAAGTCACGCTGCAACTCGACCGACTGACTCGTGGGCGGCGGATCACTGCACCTGAACATGACCGATATGGCCACTTTCAGGCTGCCAAGCTGCCTAAGATGATTGCCACTACTGCCTGTACGCTGCTCTTTGCTGCTGCTGCTGATGCCTTTGCTGCTGCTGCCGCTGCTGCTGCTACAAATTACTGCTCCTGCTTGTGCTCGTGTTACTGCCACTGCCACTGCCACAACAACAACAACTACTACTACTACTACAACTACTACTACTACTACTACTACTACTACTCCTACTACTCCTACTCCTACTCCTACTCCTACTGCTGCTGCCACTGCCACTGCCACTGCCACTGAAACTGCCTACTGCTGCTGCTGCTACTACTACTACTACTACTACTGCTGCTACTGCTACTGCTACTGCTACTACTACTACTACTACTCCTACTGCTACTGCTGCTGCTACTGCTACTACTACTACTACTACTACTACTACTACCCCTACCACTACCACTACCACCACCACCACTACCACGGTGGGGGTGGGGGTGGCAGGGGTGGCGGGGTAGTGGCGGTGGCGGTGCCTATTGCCCTGCGACCGAAGCGTTCCGACCAGTACCAGACTGATTATCCACCACGGCTGAGTCCACTACCTAGTGCAAAATACTCCTATCTATTGCTGTCAATCTTCCTAGTTTTGCCTTTGTCCCATCATGAATCTCGCGACCTGGACAACCGGATCGTTTCTGAGGCAGCGGCGACCAAGGTCAGGCGTGGCAGGATGTTCATGGTCATGAGCTCTTGGATCATGAGCTTGCACGCGTACCTCGGAATGTCCAACAGTGGACTATCCGACCATATATACACACGTACGTACGTGCATAAATCACTACATGCATGCATGCATGCATGTACGTATATGTGCATCTATGTTGTATATGTATGTATATATATATATAATATGTAGAAGCCGGTCTCTCTCTCTCTCTGTGTGAACCTGATGCACATCCACAGGGAACCAAGTGTGCCCAGCGCACGGGAGGCAAATCTGAGACACTCTTGCCGCATCCTCGGCAGTTCGAATTCCAGCTTGTGAAATTGTGGCAATCTGAAAGTCAGTCCCTAGAAAACCGACGATGTCACACCAGTCCTTGCAGAGCTTGCACTCGTAGGTGTCTTTGCTTAACCGTGCGATGGCAAACAGACCACACCTGAGACTCAGGCTTTCAACAGAAAAATTCAACACTTTAGATTTTAGAGGTTTCGGGCAGCTTCGCAGCTGACAAGATAAAAGCCAGGTGCCGTGCTTGTCGCACACATGCACTCTGTGCGCATCAGAGACATCGAAAAGCCTTTCCTGCAGGGGGCTGTAAAATGCCTTCAAATGTCAGTGCAAGTTGCTGTCCTTCAGGAATTTGGCTGCTCCGTGGGAGATGATGCAATCACGCTCCTCAGCAGTCACCAGGACTTTGTCTCAATGGTTCACAGTCTGCCAATCAATACGAACTCTCAGCGCAGTGTCCATCTCTCCAAATCGCAGGCCGCCTTCTTTGGCACGGCCTGCGGTTGCCGGGATCTGCAACTCAGCCGTTTTGGTCTAAGTCCTGCCCCGGCCTTCTGTTGGCTGTCTCACCAATGTTTGGACCTGACTATAGCAGAGAAACCAAGCCAGGCCAGTGCAGCAGGACAACAACTAAGAAGGTGGGGTGCAGGAAATTCATCATAGAAAGCAACTCCGCGAAGACAAATAGAAGTTGGCACTGTCCAGACAAGCGAAGCATCGCATCGTAAAGCTAGGGCTATGGCAGGCCCTCTGGATCTCGATTGGACCTTGTCGCTCACCATGTGCTTCAGGCGCTGGTAGTACCTGTGAAGGGCGCACATCAGATATGCAAGCTCTAAATGTCGCTGACCTGGCAGCTCATATCCCACCCCCAGCACTTCCTCACCTCAGTCCTTATGTCTGTACATGTTTCGTCGCTGACAACGACAACTTTCCTCAACTTCAGTACGCTGTTGACACAATCGGGGGCACACAGGCCCGACGAAGATCTTGTTTGTGAGTGGACGTCCAGTGTGTCCATTCCAGACCTTTTCGTTTCCGAAGCGCTGGAAGCCCATGTCATGCAGCCTCAGCTTGGTCTTGCGAAGTGCGCAAGACGCACTTATGACTCTTGGTGATTGCTGACGTCGCGGGACAACTCAGGAAGCATTTGATACATGGACGCATTTGGGCGTCATTGCATCACGTGCCTGCTCGAGATGTCCTTCACCGTCACTCGGGTGAAGGGGGTGGCCTCAATTCGGAAAGGATCGGCCGTGGCCAAAGTCAGAAAATGTTAGAAGGCCGCGGCATCCCCTTGGCAGCCAACCAAAGCACCAACCTGCCCCACCGGAACTTCCATAATTTGCATGTTTTATATGAAGCTGTTCGGTGATTACGATATCTCAAAGTCAATCTGCGCTACCCATCCGTTCCTTCGCCCACTTGATTCGGCAAAGGCGGGTTGTTCATTCGTGGTTCATGCCAGCGGCTCTCGCCTTTCCGGTGAGCTGCTCGACCAAGTGGCCAATTGTCATCCGAGATGGAATGGCGTGCGGGTTCATGATCTGCCAAGATAAATGTGTATGGGACATCCTTTGCAATGGCGCGCTAGGATGAAATCTTCCGTGGAAATTTGCTGGCACAGCTAGAAGATGTTGCACGAAGCGCTGTCTCTGGCAAAGACTGGCTGGCTAGCAGGATGCCCGGAATTTATATCAGCACCTGCTAGTACTACTACTGCTGCTACTGCTACTGCTACTGCCACTGCCAGTACTACTGCTACTACTACTGCTACTACTGCTACTGCTACTGTTACTGCTGCTACTGCGATTGTTACTACTGCTGCTACTGCTGCTACTACTCCTCTACTACTAATATCCGCCAATATCCGCCTAGGCCACAGGCCCAGGCCTCTTGGGGGTTACCTCTAGTACCCTTCACCTCATCCTCCTCCTGCAGTCCAACAGCCCCCGGACAGTCACGATGTCGTGCACTCGCCAGAAAAGCAGCACGGCAAAGAGATTGCGATTGCACGCTCAACACTCGACCGTTTCAAGATTAGGGTTGACAGGCCAGCCTAGACATGGTGTGCGACATCCACTGCCCCCTCGCCCTGCCGCTGACAAGGCGTTAACATTACTATTCGTATTACTGCTACTGCTACTACGACCGACCACGACAACGATGACTACTACTACTGCTACTACTACTACTACGGCGACGACTATGACTATGGCTACGACTAGTGCTACTAATTACTCTACTACTACTACTACTACTACTACTCCTGCTACTACTACTACTACTACTCCTACTACTCCTACTCCTACTCCTACTCCTACCGCTACTGCTACTGCTACTGCTACTGCTACTACTACTACTACTACTGCTACTACTGCTACTATGACTGCAAGTAGCAGTGTACGCCAGGCGTTGCTCCGAACGTGCTTCTTAATCCCCAATTTGGACGCCGAGACGTTCGATGTTTGGATGTACAATGTATGCCAGGCCGGGCTCCGAATTGCTTAACCCTCCGCTCGTAAACGCTTCGCGGGCCTAGGGATACAGCTTTTTCAAAGGTTTCTGGTGCCTGATGGTGCCTCTGAAAGGTTTTTTTGGGGTTGCTCTTAATACACCTGCCCAAAGAGTTGTTTGTGGCTCCGATGAACCTTGTGGAAGGATTTTTGTGGGTCAGTTTGACCTTCTTAACGGGCTTTAACACTGTTTTCCGACAGGCCCTAGCTGGGACAGTCGTTGCGGTTCTGGTTTACCGAGGTTCCACGGTTGCACACCCATTTACTACAACAGCTCATCTGCTGATGGTTCCCAGTAGCCGAGTGCGGGCATTGTCAAGCAGGGTCACGCAGGTGGCTTAGATCTGTGTTGAATATTGTTCGTCCGCTTCCCCGCCGTGAACGAAAGGTAATGTCTTCCATCTTTTGCTCCCGAAGATCTGGTCTCGAAAACACTGCCCGGTTCTGACTTCCACGCTTCACTGTATGACTACGACTACCGCTACGACGACGACGACGACTACTACTACTACTGCAACTCCTACTACTACTACTACTACTACTACTCCTGCTACTACTACTACTACTACTACTACTACTACTACTACTACTACTACTACTACTACTACTACTACTACTACTACTACTACTACTACTACTACTACTACTACTACTACTACTACTACTACTACTACTACTAGCCACCCCCCCCCTACCAACCACCTCTTTTACATACTCTTGTAACCCACATCCGTTTTACTCGGTATTTACAGCACTTTCGTCATGCAGGAACATCTTATGAAGCTAGAAATTTCACCTGCGAGTTTTGAAACTCCAGCATCCGATTGTGGATTTTTTTGTTGTGGGGGTGCGTGGGTGTGCGGGAAGAATGAAGTCGAGATTGTTTCGCGGACACCTCGAACAACATCTCCGCAAGAGCCATTTTACTCGGTATTTGCAGTACTTTCGGGATGTCCGCCATCTTATAAAGTTGCCAAGCCTACCTCTGGACTTTTCTACGTTGTCTGTTTGCCTTTGCGAGGGCTTTCAGCGAAAACTCGAAATTGGGTGGGGGAAGGCTTGTTTTACTCGGTCTTTAAAGTAGTTCATCTGGTATGTTAAATCTTCGTCATCATCATCATCAACAACGAACATCATCACGACTTGAACAGAACAGAGAGGCATGCAGTCATGCAGATTGCGACTGCACGTGTCTCGCAGGTTTTTTGGCAGTCATTGCTTGGCGCGTGTCCCTGCAAGGTTTGGTGGAGCTAGCAGTCAATGGTTGGCGTGGAGGCTTGAGCGAGACGACGTTCCCGCACAAGCGGTGGATATTCGCTGGCGACTGTTCGAGGCTGCCTGTACGTTATCAGCCCCCCCCCCACCCCAAGCAACGCATGTAAAAGGGGGTGGTTGGTAGGGGGGGGGGGGGCCGCCTACTACTACTACTACTGCTACTACTACTGCTGCTACTGCTGCTACTGCTACTGCTACTGCTATTGCTACTACTGCTACTACTTCTGCTACCACTGCCACTACAACCACCACTGCGACTGCCTACAGTACTGCTCCTGCTGCTGTTGCTGCTACTACTTCTACTACTACGACGACAACTAATTACTACTGCTCCTCGCCTGCTGCTGCTCCCACTTCCGCCATTACGAAGTACTGCTACCACTGCCACTACCCTTACCACTACGACCTGCTACGACTACCCACTCTACTAACTACTGCTACTACTACTACTACTACTGCTACTACGGCGACGACGACGGCCACTACCCAAACGACCGCCAATTCTACTACGAATTGTTGTTATTGTTAACTGCTCCTACATGCTTCTATAATCAATCAATATCTTCATAAACATGGCAGCAACACAATGTCAGGCGTGATCCCGAAGTGTGTGAACGGCAAGTCCTCTTGACGGTACATGATGCCCAGCCTCAGCACAGGAATCAAGAGTCACTCTGCTGGGTTTGGGTAGGAAAACCCATTGCCAGAAATCTTGCCACAGCTGCACTAAGTCACTGAATATGTCATCTTTTTGCGCAACTAACAAAAGAGGGCATGCTTCTAATGAGCTGTTGCGATTGCACAATCTGTCGGTTCCAATATGCGCATTCTACCTATTCTACCTGCTTGCAAGCATGACACGTTCCTTTCTGACCGTGGCGGGACGCAAACTTGTCTCCGACCTGCAACCGGATTGAACGACTATGCCCTGATTCCGTCCGGTCAGGTTCCGTCTCGCGAATCCAGGCTGCACCAGGCTGTGACAAACCCACACCGGGCCTCCGGAATTTTTAGAGTCCTGAGGCGAACTTTCGTGAACTTGTACCTCAGCAGATTTGCCCAATGTGCAAGGGGCATCTCAAGTCAGAGGAACGCCGCACAGCTGAAGTTTTCTGCAGCGACACAGGCGGCGTACCCATCCTTGTTCAGGCTGACCATGACCTGGTCCACAATGCCACTCTCTGCCGTTCGGCAAAGAATTGAGCTGTCCTTCAAGGCTCGCAGCTGGAGATGCCAAAGCAGTCTTGTCGAGTACAGGTCCTTTCTGTCGAACTTCTTGGGCCCCACATCGTCCCCTTGGCAGGCAAGCAGTCCATGGTCGAGTCGACCACTTCTTGTATTAAAAGGTTTTATCTGAACAGCTTGAGATGCCACCAAAGCCACGGATCATGTCGGGTGGCAACACGGATGTTCGACCAATTAGCACATCATCACCTGCAGCAAGGCACCGGAGGCAGGGCCGGCGCTGGCTGGCGGTCCTATGATGTGCTTACATCAGGAGGCCGTCTGGCCGTGCAGAAGTGCAGGAGGCGTTGCCACTTCTGGGAGCGCTCGTCAACAGATGCGCACGACGCTGCGTCGACTGTTGCTCGCGATAGTCCGACGGGCTACTCATGTAATTTTAGGCAAAGCACCGAGAATTCGGGTTGCCGGTTGGGCAAGACCATCAGCATCCAGCTTGCTGTAGTCACCTTCAAACAGGCATATCCACTGTCACTTATAGGGGCCCAACTAATCTGAACTCTTCAGGTTAGAAGTTGCAGTTTGGCCTCAGTAGTCAAAAAAAACATTGCCCCCAGCTGCGGAGCTGAGTCAGCAGCCATTCTTGATGCCGAGGGTACGAAGTTCCTGCGGGCGGCCGAACCTCGTACGAGACGCAGCTCCGCATTGCCGCGATGGGCTCCCCGCTGTAATCCAGCCGAGCAGCTCGTCAACCGGTTTCTTCCCTTCCCATTTCTCCTGGTGAATTCACGCAGCGACAACACTCACGGTTCAATAAGGTGAGACCTGCAGGATCCTGCAGGAAGACCTTTGCGACACCCTGACCCATACCCACCGTATTCCGGCTCGCCATGTTGTACACCGTGGTGTCATGAATGCAGTGGGACCAACGTAAACCACTAGCTTTCACCCCTGCTTGGCACTTCGAACTAAAAAGGGAAGTACGACACGAGATTGGCCACGCCGGATGCTCCTCTGCAGCGTAACACCGGTATGAGACTGCTCTCATGAAACCACGGTCCACTGCAGATTGGCCTCAGTCAATCAAGAGACCGCACATGAAACTGCGGCATCAACTGGCAAGGAACGTCCAAGTGTCTAGCTCAGCATCAGGGAATCTTCCTGGTTGTAGCCTGGCTTGAGCTCCAGTGCACTGTCTTAGCATTTTTTGATAGACTTTGCAGCAGCCATCTTGCCTGTGTAGCACATAATCATGACGATAGTGTTCACCTCATGAAGCCAACTTTAAACTTTAAATTCGAGCATGGACGTGCAACGCGCTCAGCGTCTCTGGGATATTCTGGGCTCGATGCACCCGCTGGCATCTCTCGGAAGCGCAGGTAGTTCATGGATCGCGTTCCCACCTGCGGCTGGTGCGTCGCAGGCAAGCTCGCTCAGACAATCACAACGTGGGGCTGTGACGAACGGCTTCATGGGGTAGCACATGACACAGGCAAACCTGGGTTGGCAAGGACTTTCGGGACAGTACTTGCCAATCAGTTGCATCAGTGCCCTGGGCGTCCTGAGCGCTTGGCGTATCCATTCTGGCGTAGAAGTTCGTGCCAAAGACACCGATTGCCTGCTTGCCCATCGCAGATTGGAAAACATTCCTGGCGGGCGGGTGCATAGCCTCAAACGAGTCTGAAGGTTGGCGATTTCTTCGAGCGCGCCTCGGACTCATGTTGTGGTCCGGGAATGGGATGATGGATGCCTGAAAGCTGTTGCACCCATGCGACAGCAACCCTGTAGCATCATCTTCGCACTTGGAGGACAAACATGGTCGGTGTTCGGGGCCATTGCCCGCCGGCACATCATCAGCACCGAGAACAAGCTTTGTCCGCTGCTGTCTGTCTGGCTTTCTGTCCGTCACATGTGCGTGACTCTGTGTGTGTGCGCGGATATCTATGTGTCTGTACCTGTATAACATGGGAAAGCACCGAGCAAGCAGGTACCGGTATGTAAGGGATGTGGCACTAAATTTAGCACTGGCGCAGGCACATGCCCAGCGGTCCAGCACTGCAGGGCTTTCGACATGCACGTTCAAGGGGCCGTTTGACGAATCCACTTCATTTCGTAGGCCGATTTCGACGGCAGCGTCCCTGCATCCGCAAAAACATCCTGCAACTAGAAGAACTCCTACGAGTGTTGGAAGTTCCTTTCGACGAGGCGACCGGCGACTTCGATCATGGAAGACACCGGGCTTGGGCTGAGGACTGTTCTGACATGTTGTTTAGATCGACGCAGCATTGATGCAACCAGATCCTCTAGGCAACTGGCACAGATCCCGAAGATCATGGCCGGATGAATCTCTGCATGGGTGTACGTCCTGTCACAAGATGCCACGTGTGACAAACAACAAGTGACGGACGCTGTCCGAGCATGCTTGCCAACAAGGCGGGCGGACTTACAATAGGCCCTGGTCTTGACCTTAGCTTGCAACCGTGTTCAAAGCTCGCACATCTTCTGGCGTCTGAGCAAGCGCACGAGATCGTGTATGAACATCGCGATCATTGAGCACTCCTCTTCTTCGGCATCTAGGTACTCGATGAGCCCCTCACCTGGGAGACGCCAAGCTCTCAGCCGTTAGCCTCCGAGCACAAGCTTCGTACAGCCAAGGCCCCAGCGCATGAGAGTCCCCCACTCCCACTCCCCACTTTTGACCTTGTCGACCTCAGGTTAAGCTGCACACCTTCAGCCGATGAACCAATCATCAAACAAAGTCGGGACTGACACCAGAAAGCGTGCGTAGTGTAGATGGCCTTCTGCCGAGCCGCATGAGTTCTATTGATCAAGACCTTTTGTCGCTCGTAGTCCACGATGTACAGAGGCCGTGAACACCTGTGGCTGAGATCGGCATCCAACTGCTGCTGCGCAGTCGACACCAAGACTGCTCGAGTCCACCTTCCACAATCCGAGGAGATGCGGATCTCGTTGTTCTTCAAGTCCTGCTGGATGGACACCTGGCACATATGTGTAACCACTGTGAGATAAAACATCGAGACGTCAAAGAGCCAAGCCAGAAATCCAAGCCAACTCAGTTCTACTGCTCAATGGGCTTCGCACAATGCCTCCGAGTCCACATCTTTTCTACGGCGCAGGCTCTGAAGTGTGTTCCTGCAGACAGGCTTGAGTATGCAAACCCCGGGTAGCGTCTGCGGTTTTACAGCATCACAGTTTATTGGATAATCGGCTTTATGTTTTGCATAGGCGTCCTCAACTCCGCAGGGTTCTTGTGCATGCCCACCCTTACAATTGTCGCAGCTGTCAACACGCATGGCTGCAGTGACACAGCCATTGACGGGAATGCCCAAATACGGATAAGGCGCCATATCCCGTTCAGGAACACCTGACCGGCGAAGCGACTGCGAGAAGTCTCTGAGAAAAGCCCACCCCCTAAAAATTCCAAGACTTGTCATTCTCGTAGGAATTTGCACACAAGTCAGGCAAGTTCGGCTGTTTAGCTGCTGGATTGCTGGATGTGTTGCTTTGGCACGGGCGCATGCCTTCCTGGCAACCCATCCATCCTAATACAGCTGTCGGCCATTTTGCTTCTCGAGCTTGGAGATAGCGCTCTAGCCCGTGTGACAGCAGGAACAAGTGGCTGACGAACGGGGTCGTGCCAAAAGCGGCGTCATGGTAAAACATCCACAAAGCTGCGACTTTGACAGCGAAACAGCTTGAACGCAGACTCTATAGGTTGGGTTTCGCGGAATAGCCTAAAATGTGAGGATGGCGCCCTGAATCGAAAGAGCGTCGTGTCGCACTGGAAACCGTGAGTGTGCGACGGCACTTCCGCAGATTGTCCATCTGCGAGATGCTGCATCAGTTTGCAGGACCCAGGGAAAGAAAGTATCCGCAAGCATCTGACGTTCGCCTCGCGTCGGCTCAAGCCAAGGCGTTGCGGCACATTGGGCATTCCATGTTGTGCTGCAGCCAGGCACTTATGCAGCGCCTATGGAAAATGTGGGAGCAAGGCAGCTGCCTTACAACATCACTTGACTCAAATTCCATGAGGCAGACGCAACCTTGGCTCCATCGATCCCTTGAGTACTGAGTTCATAGAACTCCTCTTTACACCAGAAACATCGACAAATGACAATTAGAAAATTGATGAAAACTGAACTAGTGATGAAAAAAGAGGCTCGCGGCATCGTGCTCACTGTTCGTCGCTACTGACTTTGACTCAGCCAGGCAGCATGGGGCCGGGTCATCCACCTCCAGCTGGTTCGCCAGGAAGAGACTTCCAAGATCTTTGCGACGCTTTTGCAAGGCCTCCAACAGCACACGCAGAGTTCGCGACTTGCTCCCGACGACATCCTGATTCCGAAGATTTAGCTCAATGAGAAAACTCACAGCCTTTGAAGGCCCAGGCAAGCGAAAGAGGCAGCGCTCGTGCCAGAACATCCAGCATGAAATCAACCATACCGCGACAATCAGCGCTGCAGCGAAGCACAATGGAAACACCTCGACAGCAAGGGCATGCTGCACCTCCGAGCGCTGCCCATAATCGACGGGTTATGTCGGATTGTTGCCGACTGGCTAGTTTCTGAGGCTCCTCAAAAGCGAGAGAGAGAGAGAGAGAGAGAGAGAGCGAGAGAGACAGAGAGCGAGAGAGATGGAGAGAGAGATAGACGGAGAGAAAGATAGAGAAAGGGAGAAAGAGAGCAAGCGAGAGAGAAGCGAGAGCGCGAACGAGGAAGAGGGCCAAGGAGAGAGAGCAAAGAGAAATAGTGAATCATGCAAGAACCCGAAAACTGAAACCCCAAGGCCGAAACCCTTGACTCAAAACCCCTGAATCTTGAAATCTTAAATCCATCCAGGTATCGCGACATGTTTCCAGACATTCCGAAAAAGAACCAGCAGGAAGATCCCTTGCTTTGAAAACCCATGCCAAAGAGCAGGATTTGCGCAGAACCGTTTGGGTGCGTTTGGGGATGTTGTTACTTTGGCTGTAACCCCCGCCGGGAAACTTCCACAAGCACCATGCAGTTGCCGCCCTGCGCACGATTGCACGGCATGGCTACTATGCTCTCCGATCTTCTCCGTTATGCTGTTACGGCTAACTGTGGCTAGCTGGCAAGACTGCAGAACATCGGCATACTGTACAATTGACTTACCGTTTGGTCCAAATGCAGCGGAGATCGCCAAATGAAGGTGCAGCTCAGCCTCGCAACTCGCGAACTGGTGGCCTTTGAGTAGGTCTTGATGTGATCAGGTGTGCATTCCATCAAGTCGAGGACCTTGTGCACGCTGTTGGGTATCGTCCAGGTGGCGAATGCATGGAACTTGCGATACGGTGCTAAGGCAGCTCGCCCCCCACTCGTCAAGAAAATCCTCGATAATGGTCTGCGCCTGCAGACAGACACAAACAGCATCAGTCATCAGTCCATTTCCACGGAAGCACAAGCTGGTACATGACTGGGTCACAGGCCGACCCGAGCGTAATCCAGCACCTCGGAGGCATTCATCTGTTGTGCAGGCTCGGCAAGTCAATCTAGAGTCTAGAGTACCTCCTATGGAAGCACAGGGTCCTGCAAATCCTCGTGGGCATGCTGTCAGTCACAGCTTGAGCGAGGCCACAGTATGAATACCGGCCGAGTGCCGAGCATCAGCGAGATGTTCTTCACCAAGCCTACTGCCTACAAAAGAATCTGAATGTCAGTGTCACCACAAGACATCACAAGACCGTGAACCTGCCTGTCCCTCCGGCGTCTCTGCAGGGCACACGAGACCCCAGTGGGTGTTGTGAAGCTGCCTCGCGTGCCATGGCCGCAGGCCGCATCATCCACAACAATGCACTTCTGGCGCCTGGGCTTGACAAGCTTCCCTGATCGCGCCAACGGCGTGATCATCCGCCTGAAAGACACGGCAAAGCGTTGTGGAGGACCAAGATAAGATTGACTTAAACACGACTACGTGCAGAAAGTCCTCGCCTAAGATGGGAGAGAGTTGCCATGAAGGTCAGACGATTCAATCCCTGAGAAATGCCGGTTCGCACCTTGCATAACATGTGCTGCCACACAAGGAAATGCAAGCCACAGCAGCGAGTTTGTCAGATTTCTGAGACTAGAGCTGGCTTCCCCTGCTTGTCCTTGCAGTCATTGCAATCTGGTGGCTCCGTGGCATTCGACTAAAGCACCATGCTCGACCAACTGAGGCAAAGAAGCTCGATGTCCTGGCCCCAATTTCCAGTCGCGAACTGGTATTTCATTCCCTGGCTGAGGCAGGAGGCCTGGAGCAGTAGAGACAGCTGCTGCTTGTTCCTTGCGTCCTCGCTAATCATAAGTGAACTCATGGTCCAACTTGGCCTGCTTCACACACTCCACTATGTCCGGGATCTTGCCCTTGTCTAGTTGTCTTTGCAGCAGCTTCCTCAGGTCCTGAATCATGGCTTGTATCAATTGATGAAGATGGCTGCCCCGTGCACGGCAAGATGACACAGGCAGACCTTGACACTCTTTCGCCAAAGACCGGTGAAGGAAGCAGACACCTGGAAAACAGTCTAGACAAGCACCATCGTCTCTTTGCCTCCCGTAGCTAGGGCCCGAGCGAGCGCACCCGCCAGGTCAATCCTAAGCGGCTTTTGACGCGTAAAGCTCGGCTAAATGCGGGAAATCATACACATCAGAACACGGGCATCAACTTTTTTACATCCATGGCACCGCTTCTTCCCAAAGTGATCTCGATCATCCTCTGGGTTGCGCCCTAAGAAACCTCGGAAGCCGGCAAAGGTTTCATTTTCAGACCTGACCGAAACTACAGAAAGATGCCGAGAGCCCCACCCAGCAAAAGCCGGTTGGTCATGTACCCGATAAAATAGGCTTTGCGGCCTTCAATGTTGCGCGTCCTGCGCGGTGTCTTTCCCATCGAGCTTGGAATTACAGGATCCGCGTCAGTCAGAACGTCAGTGGAGCTCCTGCCAATATGCGGCAGCAGCTCCTTTTGGAGCAGCTCGCGGGCATACCTCAGGTTTACCAGGACCATGCCTTGCTAACACCACTGTGGTGTCCGCACGTCTCGCGCATACCAGTATCATGCTCCAATTCTGGATCGCATCCGCTTCGACGAGGCTCCAGCTGGATGCGCACGTCGCGCGTAGCGCCCATTGTGGGTCCACGCCTACCCCAGGTTGAATGTCCACAGCATTGCAAACGAAAGCAGCCCTGTGCACAGCGCACTTTGCGATGTAGTCCAGCGCCTGGAGCACAGGACAAACGAGCCGCATTCTTTTCTTCGGCCGTCCTGCTTCGTACGAGTCTGAGGTCACGGCCATTTCCTGCGTAGATATTGGAGCCGCATCCTCTCGAGGCATAGGAAGAAGAAAGTGTAGCAGCATGAGCCCTCTGAAAAAGAGCCGATGCCTCGATAGAGAGCCTGCAAGCATTGAGCATTGCAAAGTCGCTCATATCGAACCTGGCGAAGTTCGAGTAAAGACCCCACAAGAAGCTCATCAAAACGCCTACAAAGTGAAAACTGCAGCTCATGGCGACCAGCAAATCCTGCCGGCTCGACACGATGCGCTCTAGAATGTCTCTGTCAGCTACAATGCCCAGAGCACGGAACATGATCACCAGTGGGATCTCTGTTCGGATGTATGGGCCTGCGTGCCAGGCGAGATGCTGGAAAATAAGAACTCCACAATACAGGAAAGGATGCAAGCTTGAAAACGGCACTTTGCAGGCATCCCAGTCACTGAGCGTGGGACAGGTGCAAACTAATTGGCCCCGGCACATGGACTTGGAACCTGCTATGATGATTCAGGCTTGAAGAGTTCGTGGAGTTAACCTGGCCGGGGCTTCCCATGTTGGTGCAGAGCTTCACAGCAAAGCCGGAGTTGCCCGCCTGGGAAGTCACAGAGGAAGCCCTACAAGCTGCAGCCCTGACAATCTGAGGACGGCACGGAGCCTTCAAAAAGGGCAGAGCGGATTTCGCAGACCCAAGCCTTGGCACTGCAAGCTCGGCTTCTGCTGCTCGGCTCAGTGTGTAAAACAGCCCAGTCCAAGGGCCGGGCGTACTTTGAAGGTTGCTTCTTGGCGAAGGCATAGACCTCATGACATCGTGCTCAAGATGCGATGCCGCCTAGAACGACCGTCAATGTCGGAGGAAGAATGATGCTCCATCTCAACTGGAATCGGAGCTAGAAGCCTGAACCAACCTTGGCTTCCCCCCTCTGAACCCCGGCCTCCTCAGCTACTCTACACAGGCCTGCGCTGATGGCATCAACAACACAGCTGCCTGAAGCTGAGACCACGGCAAAATTGTTTGCCATTCGCTCCAACGCGATCAACACCTTCTCGGAGCCTGGGTGCTCTGGCGCAACTTGCCGTTGCTCCGCCTCTCGAAGGCCCTTCTTCTGAGCGGGGCCCGGACCATTGATGACGAAGTAACCGCCCTGGTCAAGCGGGCCTCCGGGGCAAAGACGCCAAAGTCCAAAGCAGAGCCCAGCTTCAGCCATCAGAAAGCAGAGCTGTTCCAAGCTCAGCGTCTGGCATTCTCCAAACTCGGTAAGTTGACCTCACGGTGTGCTCAGTTCAGCTAAGCATCCCGAAGCACAAGCACGAAAGCATTATTCTTGCAGGACAGGACGCGGTCATTGGCATCTTTGAGCCAACAATACTCAGTCCTGAGATGTCATGCACACATGCAAGATCTTTCAGCTCAATGCCAGTGCCGTCTGCTCCGACATTGGTTTTCACACCAGTCACAGTCATTGGAGCTCATCTGTGGCGATGGACCTCACCATGATGGGCATCCTCATGAGGAAGACCTTGGAGTAGGTGTCCTCTTGGGTCAATGTCCTCTCGCCGTCCTGGGCAGTGTGGCTGCTGACTAGCCTGTCACGCGTAGCTGATATTAAATTGACTGGGCAAGCCGCATCGTTGACTTGATAGACCTTTCGCTCAATGTCCACGAAGACCGGTGCCGCATATGAGAGGTTTCGCAAGCGCGCCTCTCCGGCTGATAATCGTGTGGCCTACCTGTCGCCCGAACTTCTCTCCTCGAAGTGGGCCTGGCCTCTCGCGGTGTGAGCTGGAGAGCTGTGCCATCCACCTCGTCCACAGTGGGCCTGAGACAGTCCGGATTGAATGTCAAGCTTTCCGCAAGACCCGCGAGCATGCCAGTGACTTGGCTCTCCTCTAAGGACAAGATTGCATGCAGCCGTCCTTGAACTCTGGTCGCTGTGCCCGAACTTGCGAAACACTGAGAGCCGAACTTGTTGAAGTGCAGTTGCCCGAACTTCCACACATACGTCTGCGGCAAAGCCGACATTCCGTGCTCTAGTTGTACCACTTCTGGTCTCTCTTGCAGCAGGAGCTCAGCACCAGACTTTCTTGCTGTCCTCAGACAGGTGTGCAGGCTGAAGACAGTCAGCTTTGCATCGCTTGCCCTCCATTCGAAAAACTAGGACTAGGATCCTGAAAACCAACACTCACTTCGAGGAATTTCTTTGAAGGGATTCGGCCATGCGGCCATTCCACACAGGGACATGCTCTTGAGCTGGCATGCGGCAGTTTACTCAGAAAATTGTCTAGAACGAAAGTTGCTACGACCTTGGAGCATGTGCAACGCATTATAAGATACACCGGAACCATGCCCCTCTGTCTTCCAATCACCGACGACAGCTGACCCAAATCGAGTACATTTGAGTCAGGGAGTCTGAATCAAAGTGTTGCCTAACCCGACATGAAATCCGATTGCGCTGGAAGTTGCGGATGCTACCAAGCGTCCACTTTCTCCTCCGGGTGATACTGGTCCTGTGGGGTGCACTCGATTGGCGTCTGAGCCTGCAGTGCTGTCGACGGATGACCACACATTTGGCGGCGATACACTGATTTGTTGAAACACGCCGTCTCAAGGCTCCGACGTCAACAACCCGCTGCATCTCATAGACGATGAACTGATCGAATGACCTCTTACAAGGCACAACTGGCCGACACATTGAGGGAATGAAGAGCGGCTACCAAACAAGCATCCAGAAACTATATCCCGAGTATGCCGAACTGACAAAGCAAAATTTCTCCGTTGCGGCTCGTCAGAACTGCGAGAGCGCACCCCAACTGCTGGAACACCAGTCCCTTCTCCTGGAAGAAACTGTCGATGATGACCTCAACGTCAACAGAAAACATGTTGATTTCTTTCGTGTCATGCCGCCGAGTCATCGCCGAGCCGGAGGCCCAGGAGTCTTCCTGATGGATCTGCAGAGTCTCATCATCGATTTCGGCATCCTGGCCTTGGTCTGGCGAGGGCTACCATACAGGTTACTCTGCGGTACCATGTCTTCTGCTTCTTACAAAAAAACTATCTATAATCCGTATAAGTCCTTTCGGGCTTTTCGTAGCATGGCCATCGGTGCCTATCCATCCGTGCCAGGGGCCAGATTTCCAATCAACACGCGAATGCTCAGATCCATGCGGCACACACGGCCAAGCCAATCGAGAGTTCTGCACAGTACTCTTAGTGCCTTAGTGCCATCTCACGTCACTACTTCGCGACTCCTCCTCAAACGAGAACATGTTCCAGCCCGTCAGTCCATGGTCGTCGTGGCTCCGGGTGTTGAAAGAAGGCTTGAAAGGCTGATAGTAGTCTTCTTGTCGGACCGCACAGACCCCCTGGACATGCCGAGCTTCTCTACTTCGCTGCAAGTCCTGCTTGGCAGGCACTCGAATTCATCACCGCTTTGAAAGGTGTGACTCTGACTCCTGCAAGTGGGAATTCCATGGGCTGAGACACTTGAGGCCTGAGGCTGAAAGACGAAAGTCAAGCATCCCATAAGCTCCATAGATGCAAAACTCGAATTACCCGAATGCAAGGTGCCCATGGTATCCTTAGGAAACCATGGCATCACCTGATCCGGCTCAACTAGCCATCGCACTGTGCTGGACAGGTACACGGCCAGGCTAAAAGAAAGGCTGGAATCAAACACTGTGAATTGCCCCTGTCGGCTTGGGTCTCAAAGGCCAGTCTCGGTCCTTACCACCTTGGCTGCAAGCCAAACAATCTCGGATCAACTTCGGTTCCTTCGCTTCGACAGGTCCAGCCTGGAATCCAATACTCTTGCCTGATGCTTCAGTCAAGCCTCCGGTGAGGTCTGACATCGCATGGGCGGAAGAGTTCGTTCACCCTGCCACTGCACAGACTGCACACACTTACCCGGCTTACCCTCAGGCAGCCCGAAGCTCACGACTTTCATAGCATTACGTCAGCTTCGGCCTCCGAGCCCAATCCAACCGAGCCCATCGATGCGGTCAGGCACCTTCCGCTGCCTCGAAGCAAGCGGCAAGTGGGAGTCAATTGTTGGTATAACTTCAATAACTTCAATCACAAACAACCCGACTTGGATCAAAATGAGACTGGCCTTTTCGCCCATTCGTGAGCGACAGAAAGAAACGAATGGAAGGCCTTGTCTCCGTTCAGAGAGGTCAACACTCCCAAAGTGTCCCCTGGTGCCCCACCATCTCTGATTTCCAAGTCTCAGGCCCGACTGATGCCTCGCCGAAGCCAGACAGCGAGCGAGAAAAGTGAGCTTTGGACCTGGAAGACAAGTTTGGCTTTTGCATGCTTTCTGTGCACATGAAAGCAGCAAGAACTTCTTGTTGAGCTCGGTCGTCTCAGATCCGAGCGAGATGGTCGGTGAAGCGAAGTTGAACTCTGAAGTGTCCTCGGCACGACAGAACCGTCATTCCATACAACACCTTCCATCAGAACTCTTGCTTCTTTTGATAGCAACTGTTGTGTTCTCTGTATAGCAGCATAGCACGCCAACTTGGACTGCCCAGGCACAATCGTGGTTGTGCCACTGCGCTTGGCTGGACCTCGGCATGCAATTGGACGAGTGTGCAAAGTTCCAGACTTGACTGGTGCCTACCTGTAAGACGCTATACCGGCATGGTTGTATCGCTTCTGCATTGCTTTGCCGCGCTTGCTGCAAGACTCTGATGGAAAAATATTTTGATTACAGAACACTCTGAAGGCCAAGATACCATAACACCCCTCCTACTACTACTTCTGCTGCTGCTACTGCTAGCAATTACGCTGGTCAAAGAAGGGCTCTGCCAGCTCGAGTTTGAAAAATGAACAACTGGATGTTTGACGGAACTAGAAGTAGTAGGACATTACGAAAGTACGGCGAATACCGTTCAAAATGCACCCGTGCGCAAGCAAGTCGTCATTGCCCCCGCACTCCCTGCCGAACCCTTCCGAAATCCGAAGCTCGAAAGTGCAAAGTCGACAAGCAATTTTGAGACAACAAGAAGTGGTAGGACATTACGAGAGTATCGCAAATACCGAGAAAAATGGATGTGTTTCTAAGATACATGTAGTTGGTAGGGGCCTCCTACTACCACTACTGCTACTACTACTACTGCTGCTGCTACTACTACTACTACCACTACTACTACTACTACGACGACGACGACGACTACTACTACACTTGCCTGGTGATTTTCATGGGTTTCAAACGGAAGGTAATCTTCAGGCTTGAGCACCCTTACGGCGTTTCCGGCTGCCACGCAAGGTTGAATGTGCAAAAGACGGTGCGTTTAGGCTCATGAAGTGCCGAAAGTACTGTCAGGGCCAACAAAAGCGCGCATGAGGCAGCCGCGGGTGTCGGAAATCACGAAGTAGTTTTCTGGAGGTTGTGTATGTTTCTTTTGCTGCGGGCCTTTACGCAAGGAAAGCAGTACGTGCACAGTCTGCTGTACAAAGAGGCAAAAGCCCTGTAAATGCCAGTGTTTTGGGTATATGCTCGCCAAAAGCGTAGATGCTTGTGACAAGTTGTTTTGCTCCACATCCTTGCGCAGTATGTTGTACATGGATGCTTGTGACAACGTGTCTTGCTCCACGTCCTTGCGCAGTATGTTGTACAAAGAGCAAAAATGCTGTAAATACCTGTGTTTTGAGCATGATCGCCAAAGGCAGTGACACGAACGTTATTATCCTCCCCCCCCACCCCCCACCCCCAAAACCCCGGTCCTAGCGTGCAAAATGGCTCCGGAAAAAAACGCACGTAGAAGCAGAAGTGCCGTAAATACGGGTGTTTTGTGTATGCTCGCCAGAGGCAAGAACATGAACGTTATCGTCTCCCCCCCCCCCACCCCCCCCACCCCCCCCAACCCACCAAAATCCCGCCACTGCCGTGCAAAATGGCTCCAAAACAAAAATGCTCGTAGAAGCAAAAGTGCCGTAAAGACCGGTGTTTTGTGCATGCTCGCCAAAGGCAATAGCGTGAACGTTATCATCCCCCCCCCCCACCCCCAACCCTCCAAAACCCCGCCCCTACCGTGCAAAATGGCTCCGAAACGCATGAAAACACCAGGCCTCCTACGAGCGTGTGTGGTACTACTACTACTACTACTACTACTACTGCTACTGCTACTGCTACTGCTACTGCTACTGCTACTGCTACTACTACTACTACTACTACTACTACTACTACTACTACTACTACTAGTCTACTACTACTCCTACTCCTACTCCTACTGCTACTGCTACTGCTACTGCTACTGCTACTGCTACTGCCACTGCCACTGCCACTGCTACTGCTACTGCTACTGCTGCAGTGTGCCGGCAAGCGAAATCCACTACCGAGGGCAAGATTGGCACGCAGTCTTGTCACCTTGGGAACTGTTTGGCCCAAATCCGGTTGGGGGTGGAAGATTACACGCAAGCTTGGTCGCCGCGGGCGAGGGGGACAAGTTTGTCCGTACAGGCTTGGTAGGCTTGGTCGAGTATCGCCAATGCTTGGGAGGGGTCCGACAATCTTGCAATCTCGCACCACTTGTACCACTTGCCCACCAATTATGCACCAAGCTCACCGCGATTACCAAGATTACCGCCACCCTCCCCCTTCCCCCGACCCTACCAGAACTGCCCACCCCTGCCAAGCCGCCCATCCGCCAGCGCCCACCCACAAGCTGCTGATCCGCTGATGCTCATGATGCCAGACCCCTGCCGCCAGAAAACAATAGGTTCACGGGCATGGGGTTGGAATCTATCAACTTGCCCCCTAAGGCCACGACGCAGCCACACGCCCACGCAGAAGCTGATGCTCATGATGCTTGCCCGCCCCGCCCCAAAAACACATACAGATGCCTATACTAAAATACCTATATATATATATATTCGTAACCCTAAACCGCGAGTGCGAGCACCAGGCACGCATAAATCTAAGCCCTAAACCGTAAAACCCCAACAGCCAAAACCCTAAACTGTAAAACTCCAACAGCCTAGACCCGAAACCGTCGAATGCCAAACCCTAAACCTAAACCCTGCAACCCTGAACCGTGAAACCCCGATAGCCTAGCCCTAAAACAGCCCCACAAACCGAAAACCCTATAACTGCAACCCTGAACCCTAACACCTCTAACCCCCAAACCCTAAAACCCTTAAACCCCAACAGCCTTAACCCTAAACCCGAAGTCCGCAAGCCCTAAAAACCCGAAACCCTCATCCCAAAACCGTAAACCGCGTTCACCGGGCACGAGTCACCCAAGACCCCCTGCCCCGGCTTAGCAACCACTTGTGACAAGATGACCAAGATTGCAAGATTAATGCTAATCTTGCCACCCCGGCTGACCACGGTTGGCAAGGCTTTGTACTGCCTTGACCCCCACCAAGATGGTCCAGATTACGAAGATGAGCAATCGACTACTACGACCATGACGACGACTACTGCTTCTACTACTACTACTACTACTACTACTACTACGACTACCGCTACTTAGTGCTACTACTGGTGCTGCCACTACTACTACTACTACTACTACTACTACTACTACCACTACTACTACTACTACTACTACTGCTACTGCTACTGCTACTGCTACTGCTACTGCTACCACCACCGCCACTTTACCACTACAAGAAAGTAATATGTGTGTGCGGCTTCTTCTCCTTTCCTTCCTCATAAACATGGACTGAGCCATTCAATCATGGAGTCCTTCTGTTGCAGCTGTTGCAGTGACCTGACTTGGCTGTACTTCAATCTTCCGGTCGTTTGCAGCATACGGTTGAATATGATGAAGCTAGTTGATGGCTCTAAGAACTTGGGTGCAGTATGCTCTCTGCACATGCACAGAGTAACTCTATGGAGGGGCTGATAGATGCATGGATGGGTAGATAGGTAGGCAAGAAGCATGTAAATACGAGTAGAGGCATTTCTATAGATCGTTTCTGAGATTATCGTTTTTGCACACTGCTGGATCACTAATGTCAACCTCATATTACGACACCCAAGCGTAATTGCAAAATCCAATTCCCAGAGCATACTTTCCCCCCTGTATTCGTAAGAGTCGAACTCAAGCTTGGCTTCAGTGTGTCAAAGTAGATGGCTTCTGGGGCCTCTATTACTGGCTGCAGGCTTTAAGGCAAATGGGGTCTCGGGGGACTCTTATTACAAAGGCTGGGGCGCACATCCATCGGCATTCTCTATCGACAGAATTCCACTACTCTTGAATTGTGGAACGCATTGCGAAGAAGCATCCTGTCTCCCAGAAACGATCCGTTGAAGAAGCTCTGCGCTTCGTGGCCAAAACTAGCTGTAACTGCCCGCGGCAAAGTTTGTCCATGCTGCTGCCAAGTAACTCTTGCGCCGGATACGTCTGGCGATGGTCAGCTTCTCCGTGGGCTGCGATCGTAGTGCCCCATCCACCAGAAGGCTTCGAATAGTTTCGAGCTTTCGACAGGCCCTGCCACTCTTTTGAAAGGAAGCGCAAACAACGCAGGCAGAGATGGCCCAATGGCCCGCGACCGAAGGCGCAAAACATGAACAGCCTGCCTTTGGATGGAAGGAGACACCCTCGTGTTGCCAAGGCTGATCTTGGCACCTGCAGAAGGGGCCGGCCATCTCAAAGCCAGGAGAAGGTGGGGTGAGGCCTTGGAGAGGTGATGGGAGCCGCTGCATCAAAAGCATGGCGGCCGCGTCGTCGACCTGGGTATCGGAGAGGTCCACTCGGAGGACCTGGCGTGACAGCACGACGTCCCAAGCCGCAACCATTCAAGGCTCCTCCCCACCTTGAGCATGCGGGGTAACTTGTGCGCTAACCACTTCACCGCATCGTAGTTGATACGGTCGCCTTTGATGCCGAGCTGGTGGTGCCGCGGAACTGTGCAGATTCTGCAGCTCGGGAGCAGCTGCTGAAGTTCAAGGACAACATGGACATCTCCGGAGGGAGCCCCAGGACCTGAGAAGTCGCACGCACTCTGCCCGCCCTGCTCCTGGTAATTATGCTCGGAACCCCTGCGATACACCCCTGACTCTCGAACCCCAAACCGCGTCCCGTCTTCGGCCGCCTATATCTGAAATCAAGCTCATATGGTTCATGCTCGCAATGGCTTAGCCGGCCTGTCCCTGACAAGATTTTGAACATTAGTGTTCTTGGGTGTAGCCTCAGCATGTTGGGAACAGTTCAGAAACCTTTGCGAACCTGCCGGAGCAGTCTTCCGCTCGAAATGGCCACCACAGGGGAAAAGCACAGACGCTGCCGGCGTTACGAGTAGCATGGTTTGGGTTGTGCATGCTTTCTTTCCCGAAATTTCTTGCCTCGTTGGCTACGCTAAGGTGTTGTCAATCAAGCTTCCGCGGGAGCGGAAAAACGAGAACAACAAATGCGCGGTCGCTCCCTGTGCATGGCTTGGACAATCACAGCACCACAGTGTGTTGTGAAACTAAGGCAGCCGCTAGCGAGTGAACTCCAAGCGTGGTAAAGTAAGGACATCCCCTGCGGCTTGGTCAGACTGAATCACACTGACTTGCTGTGAAGCAGACTGAAAATCATAAATCGGCTCCGTCTTCAGCATTCAGGAGACGATTCTGCATGACTCTACCAAGCCCCATTTCATACACTAGTCCTGAATTTCTGTCGCCTTGCTCGTCCCGCCGGGTCTCGACGTGGCATACGCGTGCTGTTGCTAAGGCATTTGCTAGCAGCCGATTCCCAGAGCATCCATGCCCGCAATCCTAGTAATCCTAGACTAAAAGGGCGTGAAGCAACACCTGCGCTCCCGCTTCGGTCTTCTGCATTGTCGTGATCAGCCGTGTCTGCAGCCTCCCAAACCTCTAAGGCAGACCCGTTTCCTCTTCTAATTTGTCCAGGTGTGGCATCTCTACCGTGCAAGCCTCAGGGAGAGGTGCAAGTTGATCAGCCGCGCTGGGAGACACTCGGAGATCGCACTCACCTGCCGGTCATCGATGTTGTCGATGCCTGAGAAGGATGTGCTTGGAAAGGTACCCAAAACAGCATTACTAGCAGCTAGCAGCTAGAACGAGCTCGCATGCTGGCGACACAAAACCTCAGACAGAAGGCCGGTCCCTGGACCGTGGACCTGTTAGCTCGTGCTATCCTGAAGTGTTCTGTTCTGTCCTCCCTCGATTTGTCGGCCTCCAAAGTCGAGGGCAAGGACGCGGAGGTTTTTGAGATTGGCAATTCCTTTGGCCAAGATCTGGACATTGCGGATGTGGGAACGCTCGAAATTCCTTGGACAGCAAGGCTGACAACCTTGACCTCTGTATACTAAGGCCCTTCTTCCTCTTTGCATGACAGGCTGTCTAATTCATATTCGTTGCCTGGCTGCAGGATTAAAGAAACGATGGTTGCTGGCAAGCACAGGCCCAGTGCGTCGACACCTGCTTCAAATGGTCATGCCCACAACAGCAAGGTCTCAAAAAAGTTCTGCGACAGCGTTCTGTACTACACCAGCCTGTTTGACCGATCCTTCCGCACATCTGAAAGTCCAGCGTCAGCGTCTCCAAGTGCTTCAAAGCCGGCAAGATCTTCGAAAAAGCGCGCAGGCCAGGAGATCCAATCCCTGTACACATCCTCGGAGCCGAGAGGGCAGAAGCTGCAGAAGTTTGTTTGTGGCTACGCTTGGGATCAGCTTTTATCCTCGGCCGAGTTACCAGAAGGAGAGTTCCAGATGGCGGAGGTGACTCGGCAGCGCGGCCGCCAGGATCGCCAAGTTGCGATCCTCAAACCTAGGGGCTGGCAAGGCAAGCAAGGCACAAAGATCTCAAACGCCTCGGACCTGACCAGCAACGGCCAAGCTGCCCGGAGCAGTGAGCGAAGTTCTTCATAAGTGAGGTGCGACTCTCATCTCCGATCAATGCTCGTGCCAAGGGCTTCGGGTCCATCTGAGACTGGACAGCCTCCCACAGTCGTTCTCACGTTCGAGGAACTACCGGACCAAGCTGCACCTGAAACCAAGCCGTCAAAGCCAGCTCCGCCCGCAGTCTGGCATTGAACTTTCGGAACTCCTCCTGTGCTGTCTCGCAGTTTCAACAGCAGATTGCAGCGTTTACCCTACGGCCTCGCTCCACTTAGCAAGCAGGGTTGAACCCCCTTTGCCTGGAAATGTCGCGTGTCACCCGGCTCCAAGACATAGTCAGGTGGATGGCCTCAGGAACGACAAGACGCCTTTAGCAATCCCTAGATTGGCTTCCCCAGCCTGCGATGGACTTCAGGATTCTCTCGTGATCAGCCTCCGAGCACAGGTCCCCAACTAGAAGAAACAGCACCGAGAGCACCAGAGAAGCCTCGCGCGACGTTTGGGCTGATTGGATGTCCAGCTGGAGGCCAGATGCCAACACCTGCCATTTGGGAAGACGCTGGTAATGCAAGATGCGAGCGATTTCAGCCGCTGCAGTTCAGAACGGGCATGGTGCCTCAATGGGAAATGTCGTCTCGCGCAATCGGGTGCTCCTGGCTTGGGATCGCGGAGTCTTCTTCTCCATTTGGCCAACCTTCAAAAAAGGCTCGGATCCGGATCGCTTCGTTTCTGCTACTCCTCTCCCAAGGCCTGATCAAGGATGCTCTCCACGAGCACTGATGGGCCGTTTGCCGTCATAGTCGAATAGTCAATCACTTTCTTCAGCTCAATCGCCTTTGACACCTGGGACTGGGACTTGCAGCAAAGCCTTTCTCCGATCTCACCTCCCCGGTCAATCGCCTCGAAAAGGCACCAAGCTCGAGAGAAGAACTGACCGGGACCACATAAGGGTTCCTCAGTCGCAGAAAGAACATTTGAGAACGTACAACAGTGCTGCTTCATAGCAGCACGCCGCGTGGAAACAGGTAACGTGCGATCAGTGCCAAGTTGGTGCAGTTGCATCAGCCAATATCACTTCGCCTATACCCCATCATGTCAAGACACTGTCTCTCCAGTGAGCATCAGCAGGATATGATCAGCCTGTGTGAGAGGTCTCATGAAGCCTTGGAAAGCACAGAGAGAGAAAGGGCTTCTTTCTAATCTTAGGACCATGAACACGAGACCGTCAGATCATCGCATGTGTGGTGTGACAGTAAAAATCATCTTCAGCCCCATCTTAGCTATGACTGATTCTAGCGCAGAGCAAGCTGCTAGATTCCACATCCACGGAGAGCCGTCGCTGAAGAGAATGCTGCCTCTCCACGACATGCAAGGGAGAAACCACGTGACGAGTCAGATGAGGAAAGAGATGGAAAGAGCGGCGTTTTCCAGAGTGCTCATCAAGGAAACCGAAATCCCAGTGGTAGACTGGCCTTTCTGCAAAAGCACAAATCCACATGAAGGAGTCCTCCAACATTCTCAGGATGAAGCATCAGTTCTGTTGCAAATTTCAGGTGCAGATGGGGTTTCACGTTCAGGTTTCTGCTTCTGTCTGTTTTTGGGGGACGGTGGCCAGGCAGGTGATGGTCAGCAAAGCGATGCACGTTAGCTAGCAGAGATTTCATCATATCTCATCTTCTCTTTACACATAAGAGGAGAAACCATTCGGAATGACAGCCATAATGTAGTCTGGTCCTGTCTGAGCTCCTTGGCGCGGCGGTAGCATCCCAAGCAGTCCGTAAAGTCGCGAAGCAGCTCTCCCCACCAGTGACCTGAACTCAGAAGCTTTGGCTTTGGAGGCTTGACAGCACTTCATTGCTGTGGCTCCGAATGCTGAGGCGCGTACTTACGAAAACTAGCGGACTCTGCTGTTTGTCGCTGACCAACTCAACAGCCGAACAATCCTGCTCCTTTGGTGGGGTGCCGGCAGAGCGCTGATTCAGACTTGCACTACGGAGCTTTCCACAAATGCATGCGCGGTGTCCTCCGTCGCTGGCAACAGAAGGAAGTCGTTCAAGTGGAAGAAGTTCCTTGCAGGTCCACATGCTGCAGGAACTCGGCACAGAACACATTGCTCCTCCTAACGGTCCAAGGAGTCCAATTAAAGCACAATTGGTTCCGGCCGTGCATCAGCATGCTGGCAGACAGCTTTGGCTGGTCGCCCAGCGCCCAGGTGTTGCAATTGGATGCAGCGAATGCCACAAACCTGGGAAAGCTGCGGTCCCGAAACCACGCCTCCTGCACAATGACTGCTACATCTAGTGTGCTCGGCCTCTGCAACTGCTCCATGCTGATGGCACGGCACTCGATTCCATCTATGAAACCGCGGAAGGGAAACGCTCTGCACGCGCTCGCCTGGCATCGAATACAAGATTGTTGCGGCCTTTCAAAGGGAGAAAAAGAGTGAGAGAGAAAGAGAGAGAGTGAGAGATAGAGTATGAGAGAGAGCGAGAGAGAGGGAGAGTCAGAGAGAAAGAGAGAGAGAGAGAGAGACGGCGAGACAGAGACGGAGCGAGAGTCATTGAGAGAAAGAACCGAAACAAGCATGGTGCGCCTTCTGGCTATCGCATTGTCCAGCACGCTCGCTGCTCGGATGCGGCGAGGTTGACCCATGCATGTCATCGCTGGCCATGCGATTTGAAAATGGTTGGAGGGCAAATTAGACCTAGCGAGTGATTTTTGGTCATTGGGGCTGCCCGTGAAATCGTATGCCCGCACGACTTGCTTGCAATCTTTGCCACTGCTGATGCGCAAGACTCCACTGCTGTCAGTTTGCCAGTGCGAGCCAAATCGAGCCGAGGCAGCATTGTACACAGGCGGCGGTTTGATGAAGCATCTTCGATCGTACCAACCGCAATCGGGCACGATGCGGTTCAGCAGATCAAGCTGTGAGGCAAGTGCTCTCGTCCACAGTCGGAAGCTGGTCCATAACGCGTGGTGGCCTTCACCTCCAGCTCAGAGCATCCGAGACAGCCCGAGTCCGAACGAAAGGCTTCCTGCCTCTGCATCACGTCCGGCCGAAGAGCATGACAGGCCCCATGTACATTATTGCTGGAGTTTACAAAGTGCTTCCATCTGCCATTCGCGTAGTTTGTGATGCTGAAACTTGGTAGGGGTGCTGACCTTTTGTTTGGTGTTGATGAGCATGGCATATGCTGAAGCAGATTCGAGCGGCGGACATGCACCTCAGTCACTACGTAAGACAGCCTCGCAGCACATCATTCTCACTAGAGAGGTCGTCCGAAAGAAACCCTAATCAAACCTGCAACTCTTCGGATCTCTTCGGCCTCAGGGTTTCCAGTGAGGCCTGAAACAGTGTTCTGAAACGCGTCCTGCTGCCCTTTACAGGCCGGCAGTGCGGAGTAGCCTCGGTTCACAATAAACCAAATGGACAAGGTCTATAATTTTTTCGAAATACGGGTTAGACAACATAAATTGGCTGGCGCCATGATGTACAAATACAACCGTGACGAGTAGCAATATTCAGAGGACTGGTCGAAAGCAATCATTTATCTAGTAAACAATGGCCTAGACAGCTTAAGAGAAGCTCAAGTCCAATGCCAGTTTTGCATCGCACCGATAATGCCGAACCCATTGACAGAAACTTTTGATAGAGTGGATGAGCTGCTGAATATTACCGGTGAAGAGGAATATGCCCTGATACATTCGGACAGTGATTTAGTCAAGGTCTTTCTTTCATCAACTGAACGAGGCAGGATACAAACCGCACATTAACCATCACGCGGGGAGCATTACAAACATATTAGACCGGCTTTGCTACGAAAGGAAACCTGAAGAATGTTAAATGACGACGAAATAGCTGTTAGTGCAGAAGTTTATAACACGATCACTAAGACAATGTTAAAACTGCAAACAACTAAACCACAAAAAAAAAAAACTCATCCTATTCTATTGGGGTAGATATTAAGACCATGAACGAGTGTAAAACAATAGTACCGGTATGTAGATTCAACAAAGATACAGCGATGAAGAAGATCTATACACAGACTTTGACAAGGCTTCTACGCATGCTTGCGGGTGTATAGATCACATCCCACGATTGACACAGCTTGACATATTCAAGACCCTTTGATGCAGAGTGTCGCGTCAATCAGTTTAACAACCTAACTTTTATGCATACTAGAAGTGTGTGAAGGGAACATCTCTTTCAACAAGAAGTATCTTAGTTTCTGGCAAGTGAAAGCAGGTGCTGAAAGACAACATTAAACTGAACATCTTATGGTACAAGCAACCTAGCCGGATATTTATGGTCAACTGCCAGAAAATCACAGGAGACGTATACGTGTCACAAATCACGGGCGACCAAAACGTCGACAGGCAAATGCATAAGAAATCATGGAACGTCGGCTGTCCGAATGTTGGAGAAATCCAACAACACAAGTCAGCGAAGTAGCACCTTTACTTCATTGACGGAAGCGTGTTGTTGTCAGGGCATTCGGGCATCCACGACGGTAAGATCTGTATTATAAGCAAGTGTCAGACAGAACGTAACGAAGTGGAAGAAGACGAGTTTGAAGCAATGGAGACAGAAGGAGCAAAATGTTACGTGTTAAGTGTGTCCGAAAAGGAGACCGTAATAATGGGCTTATGTACATCAAAGCGTTGCTAGTACAATATCATAATTTCAAGATGTATGAAATGTATGAGGCATTGAATGAAACAATATGAAAGTATTTAGTGTTAAAAACCGCTTGCTTCGACGATAATACATCGTGTTTGGAGGGAAAGACTGCTTGAATGGATCTGATATTGGCTATTGGAGGATAGAAGAAAACAAGATGATTACAGTGCCTACGCAGTTATACACATACGAGTCTAATTAACTGCCTGACATTCCAAGAGTTAGTAATCGCAGAACTGAGGTTGAAGATTAGCGACACCAAAACAATCTGTGATAAAAGTATGTTAATTCACAAAACGCAGTGATCGTTCGTGGCAAAAACTCCAGGACCGGTGAAATTACATAGGTGAGTACTTCCAGCAGATTGGCATAAAAATTTTTTTATGTCTGTCTTCATTCCGCGTACAGAGGTCGCGTTGAGCACGTGACCCCATGTAACGCATCATGTGCGCAGCCATTTATGTGGCCAAGCCCTGAATGAGTTCTGTGAACGAAAGCTCGGATTCGTTGATGGCCACGTGGATGTAAAAGCTGCGTGTTGTGATCGGCTTGAGTACCTTATCAAAAGTAGTGCAGTGCAGACTTCAAGTTACTCGCCAAAAATGTCTGGCGGTTCTGGGACTAGCCCATTTGTGGCGCATTCATCTGCTGGGGGTTTGGCAGGTGGAGGTGATCCTGGTTTCGCTAGAGCTCCATCCTTCACAACTGCAAGTGGTTTGGTCAGAGGAAGGACCTCTGGTCACGAACAAGACGGTGAGCTCAGAGAACGTTCGGCTTTCACCGCAGCGGGCAGGCCTAGACAACCACAGGCATTGCCGTCAGATAGTCCATCAGTTACAGAGTTGTTGATGGAGCAGAATCGCCTGTTGATGCAACAATTGCAGGCCTTACAGACTCAGGTCAGTGGACAACAAGTGGCGAAAGAGGATCATACACACTCGTCACATGAATTCCATGAGCCGAAGCAGCTCCTGGAGGGCATAGACCCGGGCTTGAAGAAGGTTTTCGAGGACTTCGCCAAAGAAACAGAACATCTGTTTGCAGCATGGGCCACGCAGAGGACTTTGACGGAGAAGTATTCGGCTTTACAATCAGACAACAAGTTGCACCCGCATTTCCAAGCGGAAGCTAGCTTCAAGTGGCAGTTTACCAAGTTGTATGCTTCACATGCCAAGCCGGTGGATTGTGAGGAGCAAATGGCGGATGATGATTACGAGCTTTCAGTTGCTTGGGCGGAGCTCAGGAAGAAGCATGCCAACGAGTGCTTCCAGTTCGTATGTCAACATCAAGAGCGCTGTCTGCAAGTATACGACAATGCAGTGTCACAGACAAGCTTGCAGTTGCAGTTGAGTGATAAAGTTGAAGCATGGTTTGCGGAGCATGAGTTTAGCGATGCAAACATCAAGCGCGTCATGTTGCAGAAGGCTGTATCTTATGTGGAAAGTCTGATCAGGTTGAAAAGGCCTTCTATTCAAGCCAGGATGAACAAAGACAAGCAAATAAAGCAGAAACGGGAGCAAGCTTTGACAGATGCTATGACAAAGTTTGAAAGCATGGACGTTAAGGATGTTTTATCACCGGCTTTGTTTGAACTTGCAAAGCTTGGAGGATCAAGGAAAAAGCCTGTCACTTTGAAGGATGATAGTGCCCTCGCGTTCTTGGTGAAAGACAATCCGGAGTTGCGGGAGAAGCATGGATTGAAAATTGTGTCAGCTTCGGCAGCTCGTCGGAGAACTCCGACGCCCAAGCGAAGACCGCAAAAGCCATCACGATCCCCGGGGAGATCCAATTCAGCTTCAAGAAAGCGTCAATCTATTCTCAAAGATCCGCACAAGCAAGTGAGATTCACCGAGAATGACAAGGGCAAGGGAAAAGGAAAAGACAAGGGCAAAGATGGCAAAGGCAAGGGCAAGTCGAAAGGAAAATAGCACATCGCAGCAGGGGTCGAGGTTTCTGGACGGATGCAGAAAAGTGCAGTATTGATTTCTTCAAGTTCTGTGTCGCGCAAACGTTGCGCAAAGAATTCAGATCATTGCTGCAGAAGCCTGTGTTCAAAGGCGTCCACAACTTGGTCCCTGCAGATGTGCTTGAGGTTCCACAGTATGTTTTGCTACACTTGGCGAAGGGTGGGAAGTTCATTCCGTCTTATCGTGGTTCATCCCATCCAGCCGCAAATTCAGAACTCGACAGATTGCACAGACGTCTGTTGTTATGCAAGTTTTTCCCAGATGACAACCGAAGTATGACGAGGTGTCGTTTGAGGAGCTCCTGGCAGCCACCTTCTGACAGTAATGTTGACATTTTCATGAGGTTGCTGAAGCGGGAGTTTGCAAGTTATGAGTTCCAGACTGCGCGAGCTAATTGGTCTTGGCTTGATAGGAAAGCTTTGGCATGGCTTGCGCAACACCGTGATAGCATTGCAGTCGTGGACTGCGACAAGGGACTTGGAGATGCGCTTGTGTCGAGGGCATGGATTCGTCAGCAAGTTTATTCCCAACTTTCTCAGGGGTTTGTACAGATATCGGATTACGATTTTCAGACCAGGATGGACGGCTGCAAACAACATGCAGATGCATTGGTGCAGTTTTTTCGTTCGTCAGGCACGCTTTCCGATGGCATTAGTCGGTTTTTACTCGGCACACTACATGAAAAACGCGCAGGTACCTTCAGAATTCTTGTCAAAGTCCACAAGATCCCAACCGCATCTAGACCTATATGCAATTTGCGAGGTGTTTGGATGGCTCCGTTTGCAACTTTTTTGGTGGAACAACTAAACCCGCTGCTGAGTAAGCTGCAATCTGTTGTGGTTTCCACCGACCAGTTGCTTGAAGAGTTGAGCACCGTGCAGTGTAGGCCTGGAATGAAGTTTCTCACATTCGACGTTGTGAACTTGTATCCGTCAGTGGATCGATGCCATTTCCTGTCGGTCATCAGCGGTTTTCTGCGGACGAGGATGCCAAGTCATTCTTTGTGCACTTTCGTGATTCGTGCCGTGGAGTTGATATTGAGCGCATGCTTCGTTACGTTCGAAGGCTGCAAATATGAAAGTACAGACGGCATTCCGACTGGGCTAGCGGTTGCTAGCATCGTTGCAAACATTTATCTCTGGCATTTGGATTGCTTCATTGCTGAGCAAGCGGGTGAGCTCTTGCAGTTCATTCGCAGATATGTTGACGATTTGCTTCTGTTATGTCGCGGTTCTCATCAGTGGCTTGGTGAGATTTTGCATCGATGGCACCCTTCCCTGAAGTTTGAGCTGTCAGGAAGTATGGAGGCTAGTCGGCAAGTTCAATATTTGGATGTGAATCTGGGCATACAGGATGATAGAAGTGTGACGTGGAGTCTTTTTAGCAAGCCACAAAATCTTCACTTGCACATTCCTGCTTGTAGCAATCATCCTCCAGCTGCGTTTAAATCCTTGCAAATTGGAGGGTTCATACGTTGTCAGCGTCGCAATCGGCTCAGCGCTGATGCGGAGCGAAGCCTGACAGAGTTCAAACGCAATCTCAAACAAAGAGGCTACAGCCTCGCTGCTTTTGACAAGTTAGTGCGTAGTTACAAGCTCAAAGGAGCTGGCAATGGGAATATGTCTTCCAAGACTCGCAAAGTGTTTGTGAAAGTATCTTTCAACAAAGGGACTCAAGCCTCATGGCTGAGAGCAAAGCTCTGTAAATACGCTTCCTTGTTGAAGAATTCTGTTCCACATGTTCACTTGGGTCTCTGTTGGGCCGTTGGGAAAAACATGTTCCAGCGGCGCTACGGAGACACATGGCGATGTTTTGGTCAAAGGGTCGGTTGAGGGTGGGACCAAAAAATTTTTTATGTCTGTCTTCATTCCGCGTACAGAGGTCGCGTTGAGCACGTGACCCCATGTAACGCATCATGTGCGGAGCCATTTATGTGGCCAAGCCCTGAATGAGTTCTGTGAACGAAAGCTCGGATTCGTTGATGGCCACGTGGATGTAAAAGCTGCGTGTTGTGATCGGCTTGAGTACCTTATCAAAAGTAGTAGAATGTGCTATTTCTAATGCCATCCACCAGCCTTTCACAAGAAAAGGATGTGGAAGCAACAACCTATAACAAGTTGTTCAGCAATACTCACCTTTACTGTGGAGGTGTTTGATGAGATCTATATGCCCAAGTTATCTGTTTCGGATAAATTCAAGCAGTTCATTAAGGACAATCTTGATATCACTGTAGTTTGAACCAGTGCTGTTAAACAATTGCAGGGAGTGGAAGCTATGACAAATTGCCAGAACCCGGCTGATTGTATGGACAACTGTATAGGCACAGTTTTAAAATTTAACATGTCCTTGCAAGTTTGTAACAGGGTGGGTGCGAAGGACACTGAGGAAGGAGGAAGAGACAGGGAAACCATGAACAACATCTATAGCGACTTTTGGCAGGACAAGTATATTGACATGACTGACGACATAAGGACACTGGGTATACCAACATGAGATGCCGAAATGTTGCAACTGAACTCAGAGGAAAATGATTAAACAGATCAACCACGAAATAGACAGTGGATTAAACAGGCGAGGGTAAATGAGAACAGACGGTACAGAATTGTGGAGACAGCAGTGACAAGGTAGGAGCGCAAATAACATTGCGGTACATAGCAAATGATGAAGATACGTCTATGCTGTTTAAGGCGGTTGTTGAGAATAACTTCGTATTCATATGGCACCACCTGTCATTCAAGTCACGGTGCGATTGTCGAGGAAAGCATCAGCATTCACGAATGGGAACTGCCGACAGCATGTAGAGAATGGATATGGCATTGGACAAGTGTAACTCCTTGTGTTGTCTTTAAGAAAGGCAGGTCTTGCAGGGGGCGAAAAGCTTGATAAACGAATTGCCAATAATCTGATCAATAGGTCCATAGGGTGGAGAACTCCAGATCACAGGACAGGAAGGCAGGGCGGGAGATAAATGAAGAATACATAACCGCCGAATGGTGCTTGAACAGATTTGAACATCAGATGCGAAAAATGTCCTTCACCATTCAATTTTGAAGCGAAGCCAGGCAACTTATATAGCAACTTTACAGCACAGCGACTATGCAATTATTGCGGACATCATTGAGATGATTGTCGTGCGTATTGCTTCTATTGCAATGTAAGCGTCCTTTGAGTAATAAAAGAAGACGTTTAAGTATATATAACATATATATATACATATTTATACATACATATATATATGTATATATATGTATATACATACCCATATTACGCTGGGGCTTGGAAGCAAGGCGACTACACTGAAAGACATCTGACCGAGAGAGAGAGAGAGAGAGAGAGAGAGAGAGAGAGAGAGAGAGAGAGAGCGAGCGAGAGAGGGAGGGATGCCAGTATTACCAAAGAAGTTGTTGGGGAATTCTTTCAGAAGAACATTCAAGAGAAAAGGAAACCACGAGGCGAGAATACTTTTGTAGCTGCACGAGTCGGCAGATGCCCCGCGAGGCTCACAGTCTCGCAACGATGTCAATATAGAGGGTATCCAAGGCACGAGATCCGAAAGGTGTAGAAAATGCTTACTTCTATTGTGTATTGGTTATATTTTGTGTTGTTTTTGTCGTTTCGCTGGCTTTTTGTCCACCTGTTTGTTGTGTAACTGGTTCAAAGAAAAGCCCATGTGAGTTTATGACTTTGTCTTTGCTTGCATCGGACCAAGTACCGTCCCTAGGACAAACTTCAGGCAAGCAGACGACGTTGCACTGCTGGGACATGTCTCAATCAACTAGCATTCTAACTTGTGCGATGCTGTGCCGCACATCAACCAGCAATGACACACCATTCCATTCCGAATGCCAGCTTGCTCTGACAAAGAGAAGTACCTAGACGGTCATGAGTGAACTTTCAAATATGCATGGCCACTGATGCCCGCAGCATGCTGAGAACAGCGGAGCTGACATGAGAATTTCTGGATTGGAGGTAGGTATCGGGAGAGGGGCTTCGCAACTTTGGTTGAAGCCACAGTTTCTATTGGCGGCGATGACCCCAGACCTCTTTAGGATATTGGTTATAGAATGGGTGGGGTTAAGGATTGTCTAGGTGCATTATGTTTTGGGTTGGGTTTTGGATCTTTTTGCGTTGGCTTTGGTGAGTTGATTTGTTTTGCTCTGTGTATTGTGGGTTGAAGGGTTGTTTGTTCAGACGGGCTGAGAATCGGGGTGAAAGTGCGGGGGGTATAGGATGTAACTTCTGCGGCTAGGGCGGTACTTCAAATTTTGTTTTGAGCTTTGGGCTTTGGTGTTGTGTGGGAGGTGCTTTGGTTTTTGGATTGTATTTGAGATTTCGGCGTGGGTTTGAGCGGTGCTTTGTCTTTTGGTGTTGTATTGTGGGTTTGGAAGGGTTGATTTAATAGGCGTTGAGAAATGGGATGAAAGCGTCGGGGCAGGTGGGGGGGGGGAGGTATTGAGTGTCGGGTGTGGTGTCAGCCTCTGCTCTCGAGTGAAGCCCGAAGGCTAAAGTGGCAAGTGTTTACATGTTCAAGAGCCCTCTACCGTGTGGCCGCCTCCACAATACTCTGCCAGCCTGAACTTTTCTCCACTCTAAGACTAGGATTGCAAAGTGCTGTAGTCTGGCAATGAGAATGAGACCGACTTCGAGCCAGCGCGGGCCCTTCTACGGACAGGAGTCTGAGTAACAGATCCTCGGCCTTTTCACACTCTGCGGCGCTGCAGAAGAGCAACGAAGGCGTTCAGAAGACGCGGCGGCGCTTCATTTCACGCTGTGGCCACACTGCCTGCATGCTGAAGCGCGCTCCGGTGACCGCAACTTCGCCTTGAAGCCCTCTTAGCTCCTAGAACATGGAGATCCAGGATCCAAAATACGGAACTAGGTGACACGTATCGCTCCCAAAATGTGTGCACCGGAGAGCAGAAGGCAGCACCAAATGTCCTTTCGTATCCTTCGAATCACGTGCAAGACCGAAGATCAAGCATTTTCGGTACAGAGGCACACCGACGGAGCGTTAACTGAGAGTCAGATAGCAAGCACCATTGGTAAGATCAACCACTCAACCACGGTTATAGTTCCTTGTGCAGATGTTGCAGCTGACAGATGCAAGACGCATGAGCCAGGAACGCTTGCGCGTCTGAGAAGCCAAGGGGCAAGGAAGCAAATGAAAGACTGTTTCTGCAAAAGCCTGGAGGGCTAGTATTCTGCAGTAGCCTGACTCCGGACACCCAGGGACTTCAGCAACGCTTCTGTCCCAATCACAGTCGAGACCAAGAAAGGAAGGACGGCAAGATGTGGCTGCACATGGTCACGCTACCACTGGCAGCTCCATGAAGGACGGCTTGTAGGTCGTAGGCATTCCATCAACTGTAAACAAAGATTGCAACGAGAAGGTCTCATATGGTCTCATGCGAGAGGAACTCCGCCAAAGAGAGTGAAGGTAACCCAGCAGTCCCAAGATTGAAGAAAACCACATGGAGGGCTTGAAGCCCTGTGCCTTCAACATGCATCAACATCAAGTACAGCACTAAGAACGACGTGCATGCAATGGCCTGCAGCTCAAACGCCACTAGAGGCTCTGTGATGCTGCCTTCGTCGTACCTGTCATGCGGCGCGGACTGTCTTGAAACTGTCTCTTAACCTGTGCCTGTACCGCAGAAATCACACCTTGAGCGGATCTCGCTGCAAGTCTCGGCAAATCGCAAGCATCGCCTTAGACCACCGATGGAATAGAAACATCTTCTGTCCCAGAGGAAAGACCGTAGGATCTCCACATTCGCAGTGGGGAAATATCCAGCAGAATCGCCTTCAGGCAAGATGCACATGTGACAGCCAAGTATTAGCGGCAAGGATACTTGAGGCTGAAACTGTGGCCAGTATCTGCTCGAACGTCTGTGCATTAAGCCTCCGGTCCCGCATCAGGATGAAGCTGAGAGTGAGTCGTCTCTGAGATCTTAGGCTTTCTGAAGTCACTGACTATCTGGACTCCGGACCGCTCTGAAATGCTTGCAACGAGAGGCTGCCTCACTTGTACGGCAAACCATTATTCGGCACACGGCCGCCACCTTATGGTGACAAACGACGATGGTGGCTGCGGTGGTGATGACGACCTTGACTTTGATGACTCCGGTGACGATGATGATGCTGATCAAGATGGCTGAAGCTCAAGTTCCCCATGTCACTCAGTCGGTCGTGTATAGATCTCAGCACTCTCCCAACAAGGAGGAGCTGTAGTTACAAGAGCATTCGTGTAGCCTGGTAGCCGGCTGTTTGTCCAGATCCTGGACGTAGCCGCACGAGAGAATAGCAACGCATGAATGTTGAAACAAAGTTGAAAAGAGGTCAGCCAAAAGACGCAGAGCAAACACTGGGGAAAACAATCAGTACCAGAAACGAGAAAGCCCGCACGAACAATGAACAACTAGAACACCACTAAGGCGCGTAAACTAGTATCGAGCAGCAAAGAACCGTGCCTCAGTTTCCCAAAACCACTTCGTAAGCAACGGCTTTGCAACAAGACGTCGACGATCCGCCGAAGATAAATACGTCAGGGAATATGTCAGTTGCGATTCTAGAAGAGGTCTATAGATTTGAACCTTCCGATCCCACGATCATGAAGAATGCTTCCAAACTTAGTTGGCAGTGGGTGATCGTTTTCAAGCTTTGCCTCTCCCAGGTTGCCTCCATCAGCCACCGCACCATGTACCTACAGGTCTTTCGCTTGAGCTTGGCAGTGCCGGGATTTAATCTAGTACACAGTCAATTTCAGCCCCCAACTCAACAATGTACTTCTTGGCGAGTCCCAGGGCTGAAAGAAGCAAGGTCAGAGGCGGATTGTCAATCTTCGCGACCTGAACCTGTCTTCTACATTCCGCGCCATGACTCACCCTTGCACAAACGGCACAATCTAGCGCTCGAAACTGTCTGGGAGATTTGAGACTCCTGCCGGGTTCTTGCCCGGGCTTCCCCAAATTCCAACACCTTTCTCCTTAATTGCACGTCGCTGTTGTCCAAGTGTGTTCGACGGTTTAGGGTCTGAAAATCCTTAAGCTTCATCTCAGGGCCTGGCCCGTGTCCATGACCCAGTAGGCGGAGAAGAGGAGGTTCCACCTTTCTGGCTGAAGTCCCACCTTGCCATGCTCCAATTCGCTCGCTTCCCAGACCCAGTGCGCATCTATTGTGCGAGCAGTCCACCCGATTTTGTGGTCTGCAACGTCCTCCTTAACGTCCTCTGGCGACCATAATCGTTCCAGCCTCGAAGCTCGTGGCACCCCGAGATTTTCCAGCGGATGAACTGCAGGTTCGCTTCTTCCGGTCCGGGGTTCTGGCAGCAGGCGGTCATTCGCCTGCCGGCGAAATGAGACACGTCGCAAGCACAGGATACGTCCAGCAAGGCCTCGTCACTGTCTTCATCGTCATCGCCATCTTCTTTCCAAGACAGCTTCCTCGGATCAGGCAGAATCCCGTCACTGGGTTTTTGATACCAGCGCACCTTCCTTAAGATCGTCGTCGTTGTGCACAGATAACACAGTCCAGCAGCCAGCAAGGGCCGTCTTGGTCCTCGTCACTCCCGCGATATAGCAGCACCTGGCCGGGCTGCAGGAATGGCGAGCTGGCCCACGCTCTCAGCAGAGAGGAGAGAGGCCTGGTTGCTGTTCAGGAACTTCGGGGATCCCCTGAAGACACCGGCGGCCTGCAACCGGACAGGGGAGAGAAGGATGTGCGCTTGCAAAACCCCAAGAAAGCCCGACATGCAGTTGGTCAGTTGGTCGTTTGGCGTCGAGTCTTCTCTGCTCAGCTGCCTGGTCTTTGTGAACATGCCTAAGGCCTGGGACCAATGATGAATTAAGCACAAACGGCCGAAAGTCACGGAATTGAATACAGATCAGGGCTATTCAACTATTCATATCTGTGAAAAGCGGAGGATTCCACTCAACTCTCGGTCACAAAGCCCAAGGCAACCAATCGTAGATCAAAGCAAAGCAGCAAGGCAAAGCAAGGATGATCAGAGATTAAAACCGTAAGGTTGACGCTCAGGTAGAAGACAGCACCTACACTCCCAAGTGAAGGCGGATCTTTTCCTGGGACTCGCAAAGCGGTCCTTGAGCAGTCAAGCTGCGTAGTGAGACAAAGTTGGCATGAATCCTAACCAAGACACAGAAGCACATGTACGCATGTCCGTGACAAATCACACCCCCCTCGACGCGAGCTCACGCGTGAGGAGAGCGGAGTTTAGGAGAGTCACGTACACTGATTGTGCACCGAGCCACACCTCTTCCGGACAGCTAAGCTTAAAGCAATAAAAGCCATTAGATGTGGGTCGGTCTCTGCATCCGGTTCAAACCTATGTTTCACTTCTGTACAGACGCAGCCTTTTGTGATCGTCAGGCGCATAGCGAATTGCCGTGTGATCGTTGGCAATCGGATGTTCCATCGGATCTATGCGGGGGTAACACACTAGACTCAACGCGCTCAGAGTATAACTCGGCAGCATCGAGTGTCCGTGAAAAGAGAGGGACACACGAGGAAAATACCATGGCTAGCCATTGTACCCCTGTGGGTCTTCTCAGCGCGGCGCAGGCAAGGAAGGCTGAGGAAGTAGCGGAAATTGTGTCATAGCCGGGTTTCACCATCAGAATCCGCCTGACCCTGTAGACGCAGGAAGGATGGGTCAGAAAGACTCAACCGGATTCACCCTGCAGTGACGCAATACGTCGCTACATAGATCGTCGGTCGTTACCTACGACTAGTGGGGCTACGGGTACGGTCCTTATTTCCTCGTCCAGGACCGCCCCTTCCTCTGCTTCCCTTATCGCCCTTTCCTCGGCCTTTCTCCTGTTTTCCTTTTCCTTTCTCGGCTTTCCCTCTTCCTTTGCCTCTCGTCGGCTGCCTTGTGTCATCAGTTTCATCGATGAGGCCTGTCACATTGGACCCGGTGCGGGACTTGCCCTTAGCCGTGGTCTCTCTGGCCGGACCCATTGTTCGAGATCTTGGCTCCGAAGAGGCAGTATCGGAAGGAGGTGGTGGTGCGGCATCCGTCGCTTCAGCAGCACGCTGTTGCGTGCGTCCCCGTGCCTCTGCACTTTTGATCACCTGAGCCGGCGCCGGTCGCGCAATCGAAGGAGCCCATTTTTCATCGCGAGGCAACTTCGACGGCGGATTCGACGCAGTGCGAACGCTCGGTGCCGGGAACTGGGGATTAATCCGCTCCTGTGTAGCAGCAGATGTACTCCCGGGCGATGCGGCTCGCCCCGTCCCTGTATTCTCGGTATGGGGAACAGTAACGCCGGCAGCCTTCATGTTGATATCGTCATCAGGATTCGCGCCCATCGCAATAATGACGCTCGCGGCCTTCTTCCTGATGATGGGAAGCGTGTTCGGTGCATGGTACATGCGAATGATGTCTTCAATCGTCGGGTTATCCAGATCTGACTCCGGGACCCGGACCTTCATCCGCAGTACTGAGGGCAACTTCATTTGATCGGAATATGGTGTCCTCCCCGTCACCCTTAATGCTTCTCCATCAGGGTGAGCAGCGCCGTAGCCTGTTTGCCGTTGTGACTTTCGAGTCGGCACATTCGATGGCGGCGGCATGCTGCGAGGCGGTGACGGAACCGTCTCAGGAGCAACACCTCCAAGATGCTCTCGTCCGGTGCGCTGTGTCGTTGGATCGGGACGCACCGCTCGCTCGAGCTCAGTATCATCCTCGTCCTCATCATCCGTAGGGATGGGAACGGCATGAGCCTCGGGAATCGGTGCTTGTCTTTGATCGGCGACCTGCACTCTGCGCTGAGGCGTTGGGTCTCGCTGTCGCGCCCGGCGAGCCGCAACATCGAACACTCTCGGAGGATCTTCCAGTTCATCGGGGAGAGCCTCGAAGACGTCTTCAGCCCTGCTCATCAGAAGCGGATCAGTACTCTTCGCATCGGGAAGCTGATCCTTTACTCCTTCAACAAGATTAAAGAATGTCTTCTCTGTCGCACGATCTTCGTCAAACCACTCTTTGATCTTCATAGAGTGATCGCGGACGAACTCCTTGAATTCCTTACGCGTCTCTTCCGGCGTCTCGGCAGCATCAAGGAGTGCCGTATTCCCCTCAGCAATAATCGCGAATTTGGGGTCGGAATGATGCGGAATGAGTTTTCGTCCCAAGGGATCCAACTCGCGCCAGTTGATGGCTTGGACGTTGGATTCATCCTCTCCCTTCCCTTTCCCTTTGGGCTTCTGGCTTGCCGCTGCGGCTCCTTCGATCTCTTCTGCTTCATCGTCAGAGATATAGCCAGGCTCACCTTTTGTCGGAATGCCGTAGCATGTGGTAAGTGTAACCTTGGCCAGGAGCGCGGAAAGGCTCTCACTGTCGACACGCATGTATCGTTGATACTTTCGCGTATCCGTGATAGTGGCACGGAATTCATCCAGCGTTCCAAACTCGGTGGATAGCCGAATGTGCCGCCTCATCGCCAGATTGGCGTTTTGCAGGGGCAGATGAGCAAGTCGGATCCTTTCTGCCATCTCTTGGTCAACGGTATAATTGACCGTCTCACCTGTGTAATAGGGGGAGAGATACCCTCGCGACAGGCAGACTCGATATGCTCGTTGGCAATGGATCGACCAACGTGCATAGTAGCACAATGGCTTTTCGCGACAGGTGGCGAAAACCGCTCCATAATGCTTGGCAATCGTGGCAGCACACGCAATCGACTGTGAGTTGAGGAAGTCCTCTACTCCGCATCGAGCTTCTTTGCCAGTGATACCAGCAACGAGTCTCTCAATGGAGATGTCCAAGCGAATGGCGCCTTGAATCGTACCGCGCACGCTTCTCTTGAACAGTTCCACTTCCTTCGCTGATGTGTCAGCTGCGGTGCACTTGATCGGTGGCACTCCGAAGAATGCAGTCTGCCTATGATCCTCAGCGAGGGACCTAGACACCGGGAAATTCCTTAGCTGCTTGATCGCAGGAAACTCGTGAAGCTTGAATTCGGTAAGCTTGTTTCGTTCGATCAGCTCATTGAGCCACTCAGCATGACTTCCGTAGTATTCGACCTGGAAGGGGTTCACAGGATCGGCATAGAACATCCCATCAGGATAGTGAATCGGCTTAGTGCAAGAGTGACACATGTGGAGACCAACAGGGAATGAAGCTCCGCACATGGGGCAGTCGAAGCTAGCGAGTGGCCACGATTCTCGTCTGTGGTCTCCCCTCTTGGGTCCGGTGCCAAACTTCGGGCCTCGGATATATTTGAAGGCCGTGTTGAACACTAGAGATCCCGTATCCATGAAGTATGCAATCGGCATACATGCGAGGGGGATACTGTCCTTGATCGCGTAGTACCCTCTCGGATGGAACGTAATCGGATTGATGCCTGCCGCAATCATGTGCAAATCAATCGCAAACACAATCATGCGGTTGGATCCCATACCCTCGGGGAGCATGCTTTGCGATGACGCGGTGTTCGAGAGCGTCTCGCGTCCCGGGTTCATTCGGACACTCATGTATACCTCTTCCCACTCGTTGTTCTTCCCAGATCCAGGGGCAAACGGGAGCAGTGTGAGGAAGAGCTGTCCCTTTGGGGGATTGAGCTTGCAATCGGTCATGTATCCGAAGAACTCGCGGATCGTAGCGCATCCCCATCCGTACTGGGGATGATAGCGGGCCACGTTTCGTTTCCTCTCGCCATTGACATAGTGCTCATGAGCGAGCTGAGTGAACGGCCCGTGCTGACACTTGGTCAGCAGTCGGAATCGGTTGAAATTATCGGGACCGAATCCATAGGTAGCTCGGATGCCAACAAACTGAGGACTTCCATCGTCATTGATCGTCGAGTAGAAGAACTCAAACATTCGGTTGTTGTCCGTTCGAGCAATCTCCGAAATGCATTGGACGGTGATCTCACTCGGCTTATCGTTATCGTCCAGAATGCTAGTCTGGAGAAGCGTTTTGCCGCTGAACTCTCCAGCGTTGGCTTTCATGTATTCCCTCTCGCGCTCCATGTACAGCGGAATGACATCGAAAGCGATGATGCCACTCTGGTCGAGAAAAGAATACAGTGGAACGCCCCTCTCTTGATCCTGGGGGCGATTCTGTGCTTTGACGGCAGTCGAGGAGGGGTACTCCTTAGTTTGCGTCAGCACTCGGAACAGCAGCTTACGCACCAAACTAATCATGCCTGCGTCCGGAATCCTGGCGGCAGGGATGTTTTGTGCGTCATCGATAAGCAATCGGCTGCATGTCACTGATGTTCCGCCGATAGATCGGTACGTCGCCTCCTTGGCATTGTATGCTCGGACAGCCTCATGGATTTCGCGGCAATCCTCATAAGATTCCGGTCGGAGAAAAGAATCGTATTCTCCTTGGAGCGGCTTCTTGTGAAGCGCTGTATCCAAGTACACTGTCTGATTCGAGGACAGCATCGCGAATCGGCGCCTCGAATACTTGCGCTGCTCGTCAGTCGGTGGGAGACAGGTCGCGGAGACCAATCGACCATGGACGGAGTCATCGATGCCCATGTCGAGTCCCGGAACGACGAAATCTGGCAATGCAATCGGGACAGACGTCATTTCATACTGTACGATCGGTGCAATGGAGTCAATACCCCTTTCGGGCAGCTGATCAGGGCGATGAATCGTTGTCGCCTTGATACCAGGGCCCTCGATCCGGCAGTTTCTCGGATCATTTGCCGCCTGATCGGCTGTGGTGCTGGCCGGATCAATATCGATCTCCGGCCCCCTAGCACCTGAAAGCACGGCACTCTGAGCAGGCATGACGTTCGGAGGACTGGGACGCACGCCGGTCTCCGGAGGGTTCTCAGCGGTTCGGGCAGCTGGAGGCGGGGCCTTGCCGGGGACCTCGTCTCGTAGCTCCTCTCCGCCACCCATATCAGCGTCCTCCTCGGGTTTCTGCTCGGGCAACTGATCGGCCGTGTCACCATCCATCTTGGTGTCATCGTCATCCTCCTTTGCACTCTCTTCGGACGCCCTTGGAGGTGCCGCCGCTGTAGGCGGAGGAGGAGGAGCCATGCTTGGCGGGGGCGGTTGTGCTGTGCGCATAGAAGCGGCACTGGCCTGGTCGGTGGACGGAAGATCGTTGTCCGCCGCGCCTTCGCCCTGACTACTCAGAGCACCTGAGGCGTCACTGCGACGCGAGGAGGATGCAGCAATAGATCGAGCATGCCTCTGGAACTCGTTTGCAATGAAACCTGCAGTGTTTCGCAGCTGTACCGCAACACTGCGCTGGAGCTGTGACAATCTGTCGTCCCCAGTTCGGCCAATAGAGCCATAGCTCAAATCATCGGTGAGCCCCATTAGGCTCTGCACCGGATCCTCGTCCGGTTTGCGGAACTCGGTCACTCGTCGCTGCATGGCGAAGCCCGGCGGCAGCTTGAGGTCCTCTCTCGTCAACCTCGCTGCTGTGTTATTCACCAGGGCAACTCGCATGGACTGAATGACCTTTCCGGGGGTAGGCGCGATAAGGTCCGGCCAATCATCGGGGGTCGGAACCTCAAGGTCCTCTGGCTTGAATACCATCTGCTCAAAGGACATCGCACCCATGCCACGGTGTCGGATGGCAATCTGTAACGACTGGTATGTGTTGAGAAGCGATCGAGCCATACCATACGTCGACGGAATGTGCGGATGGAACACAGGGAGGGTTGACATGCTCGCAATCACAGCATCCAGGTTGGAGATGATCGCACCAACCTTAGCTTCAAGCTCCCCCCTGTTTCCATACTCTGGAGTCCATCGTGCATCGATGGCAGATACAGTCTCACCAGTGTCTCGGTTGATGAGCACAGGCGTGAATCGGTCGCTGGCCATCTCCCTGATGAGATTGCTGTTCGATTCGACCCGTCGTCTGCCTTGAGCCAGTCGGTTCGTGACAGCGTCAAGCGCATAGTCACCCGGGGGATACAAGGCACCCTGAAACACGTTGTCATCGCTCATGTTCGGGTCCATGACCCTGGCTAGCCCATCGGCAATGGATCGGAGATGTTCGGCATTCTCAACACCGGTGGCGCCCTTCGCCACTTCAGCGATATGCGCTTTCACTGCCGCAGCTTGCTCGCGGCGAGCTTCAGCTTCACTGACTTGGCTCTCGAAGTGCGCATAAGCTTGCCGATTGTCAGCGGTGGGCCCCGCGGCTTCCTCGCCACCAACCGGCTTCGGCTTCTTCATCGTAGAGAGAGGAATCGAGGGCACGGCAGGCGGCCGAGCAGCGTCCCGATTGGCAGCGACAGTTCGCTCGGCATCTCGAGGAGTGGGCATTTTCGCGAATTCATCGGTCATTCCTTCGAGAAGCTCATTGAATTCCTCATCGGACTCCTCCTTTGCGACTGCGGACATCGCCGCGTCATCATCCCCTTGCTGATCGCTCTCATCAGAACTGCTGCCAGATTCATCATTATTCGTGGCAGTCGGAGCAAGGCCAGGTGATACTGGCAGTGCTTCGCCAGGCACAGGAGTAGCCGGAAGCTCAATCGGATCCGGATGACGAACGCCCGGTAGATCCGCTAACGTCCCCCGTTCCTGTTTGATCGGATTCCCGGGGGCGGTCGAACCCACGTCGTCAGGCATTTCGTCGTCGTCGTCATCGTCGAACCCGAGCCGAGTCATATCGACAGTCCCTGCGGCTTGATGATCGGCGCCGCGGTCTGCACTATCGATGAGGTCCTGCACAGTGGAGTGCACAATGGCCTTCACTGCGCCCGTCGAGACCTCTTCCGGAACTGGGGTTCGTGCCCACATCTTATCGGCAGCAATCTCATACTCCCGGCGGGTCCCGTAAGACGGAAACCGCGCGAGAGCTGCTAGAGTGAACATCGAGCAAATGCGGGTGCATAGGACCCCAATCGTCTTGGATTCGTGCATAATATGATACCCCTTCAGGTATGGCAGACCTTCCAGGATAGCGTCAAACGACAAGGTAAGCAGGTTGGATCTCCTCATCGCGTCCCAGATCGATCTCATCTCCTCTCTGTATTTCTCGAAGAGAGGGCCAGGGAGAGTCGGAAGATATATCATACTCGGCGATACTGGACCGCAAAGGGACACCGATCCGTAGATCGTGTTGAACTTTTCGAGAGCATCCCGAGCGGTCGTTTTGGCATATTGAGATCGTGCCATATTGATGTCGCCAGTTAGCTTGTTCCAGCCCTGATCTATCTTCCACAAATCTTCTCCCCGCCAAAGGATGAGGACGTGCACATTCGATGGCGGGACGGATGTCTCGCTCTGCATCATCGCGAGAGTGTCGACCATATCCTGGAGCTTGTTGTTGTCCTCGCCAAATGCCTGCACGCGCACCTCGGAATCAGGGAACCCAAAGTCCCCCAGCGCGCTCTTCAGATGGGCGTTCATTTCACCATCGTGCCAGGATTTGGTAGATCTGAAGGTCAGCAGGCCATCGTGCATAACAATGAATCTCTGCGGTTTGCTGGGTACCGCCGGCTTGATCGTTGGCGGTGCACCCCCAAATGCAATCGTGGAGGCCATGGTCGTGACCGTTCTGATCCCATGGATCGATACTGCCACAAGTGCATCGGCCGGGCTCCAGATCGGTGCACTAACAATATCCGTTGTGCCTTCCTCGGCGTACGGGATATTCTTGGTGCTCTTTGCGGACGTGTGGCCGAAGTTCCCGAGCATGACACCGTATGCCTTTCGGTAGTGTCTGCACCAGGCTTCCCACTCCTTGGAGGGTCCTCCGACAATTGTCTCGAGCCTTGCAGGTTTTGGCAAACCTTGGCTTCCTTCCTCTCCCATGATGGGTGCCCGAAGCTGGAAGAATGGGGCAAGCTCAAATCGGTAGCTAGAGGATTGAAGCTCGGATAGCAAGGCATACCTACCACCGATAGTGGCGTTTTCACTGACCCCATAAGAGTCAGGCATCCAGTGGTTGCGGCGAAGCACCACCGGGTTGACAGTGATCCGATCCGTCGCCTCGCTTCCACCCCCCGCAGCCTGATCATCGGCCGCGGTCGCTCCAGATTGTTCTGTCTCGGTAGAAGCAACCTTTTGAGCATTGTTGCCCCCCTGAACCGTGAGGTCGGCAAACTCGACGCTGTCGCGGGCGATGCTCTCTCCCAGCAGTTTCAGAATGCGAGGATCGATAGGGCTCGCCTCCATCCACGGGTGCCAGGCCACGGCTTTTGTCCCGTCAGCACTGAGGAATCGGTGACCATGGATGACATAGTGCGGAGATGTGGAGACCCCTTGCTCGCGGTCATCCAGGAGGCGGAAGGGCCTAAACGCGATTCCACACAGCTCGAGGAATCTAGTTCCGACTCGGATCTGCTTCTGGGAACCTCCCAGCTTCTTTGTCGTGCGACTGTGGGTGTTCACCACAGTCCGGGAGACACAGATCATCACTTGAAACCAGTATCCTCCACCGAGGTATGTGCCAGACGCGTAGCTACCGGCAGCCTCGGAAGCGTTTCCAGTCACCCAGACGCAGGGTTCGTGACTTCCATGATCGTCCGTCACGTAATCCTCCCCGAACAGGCCTCCGTGCGCAAGAATCGACCAGAGATATCGGAGGTTCGTTCCGTGAAGGAACGTTTCCTGAGGATCGTATATGTCCGAATTCATCGCAGGGACATACACCCATCCATCAGTCGGGCGAATGGTAGTCTGCCCCGCACCGTCCTCATAGGTCATGGGGGTGCTGGCTCCCCAGTTGAGCGTATCATCGATGCTAACACATCGGCCGGGGTATGTCTCAACCATCGCTTTCATAAATGAGACCCATCCGCGCATCAACGGGTTATTCTCATCATCGTCTTCGTTGCGGAAGGCGGCCACCTCCCCGATCCCGTTCGCATCCACGGCAGGGAGATCGTAGCCGTGCTCTTTGCGATCGTTATCGAGGTGAGTCGCTTGCTCTTTCAAAGAGTCCAGCGTGGGGAATCGGTTAAGCGCCTTGAGTGCCAGAAATGTGCCAGGGATGAAGGATAGCGTCGGCCTGAGCTGCAGAAATCCCTTGAAGAACTTCACAGCTTCAGCTTGGCTAACCACCTCCCTTGACAGCTCCATGGGCGACAGCCTGGTGAGGTCATTGTGCTTGATACTCGTATCGGTCCTCAGCCATCGCTGTTCAGCAGTCGAACTGCTATATCCCATGAGATTTCGGTTCCAGCTCGCAAGAGGCGACGGGATGTAGCAGGTTCCCATGAGCTGGAGCGTATCGTTGCTCAGCATATCTCGGGATCCCTTGAAGCTTTGCGCTTGGAAAAGCATACAGTGACGAGCCAGCGCTATCGTAAGGTCCATTTTCTCGCGGACCCCCGCAGCGTCACCGGATAGCCTCGCCACTTGGGAAAATGCAAGAGCGCACATCACCCTATATCGGTCGATGAAGTCCATAAACTCTTGGGGGTACTGCTTCCTCTGCTTATCCGCAAGCGGATGAGTAGTGAGAAGGAAGGAGTCAACCAGCTGATGCAGCTTAAACTCGTACCCAGAGTTGCATGTCAGCTGCTCGAGGCGTTGCCAGATTGAGGCCTGGGGGATCTCTTGGACCCCAATCTTCAGTATCATCGTCCTCATCTTCAATCCTATCGGAACGTCCTCGGAGCGCTTTCCACCCCCTGTAGACTCATCTCTCGGGGTCTGAATCGGAACAGGGACATCATCGGTACCCATGTTGGAGTCATCCTGCTCCGTGGGAATCGGCGGAGCAGGAGGCCTTTCCGTAGTCGGTGCGATCGGACCGCTCGGAAGGCCTTCCCTGCATAGCGAGGGAGATTTCGGCTGGGGTGATCGGAGAGCCGATGCCTTGGGAGCAGCCTTCTTCGGTGGCTGCTTGTTCTTTCCTGCCATCGGTCAGCAGCGGCGGCAGCGCGGGGAAGTTCGCAGCCCGTGGCAGCTACAACCTGTCCTAGCAGGGAGCGCAAGTGGGCTATAGATTAAGTGGTAGTAGAGGTGGTCTGTGATGGTCGGTCGATGAAGGTGATCTCTGATCATCGTTCCTAGAGCTCCTTACCAAGCTGTAGTCAAGTGTGAGTGTGCAAGTGTGTGTTTGTGAACATGGCCTTGGCGTCTTTGTTTAAGCAATCGGCAACGCGGATTGCTGTGAGCCAAAGATTGCAGAATTCATGAAATGTTCAAGCACAGTCCACAATGCAAATCGAAGCTCCTTCGGGTCAGCCCTCTTGGCTTTCTTGTGATTGCATGCAAATCGTGACATGAAAACGGGCCCAAACCGGGCGGGCATGAAAAACTCACACATCCATGCATGCTGGGAACATCGACCAGAGGAGCACGAGCACAGTTTAACAGGGCACAGCTCATGCGACTCAGACCATCGTCGTATATACTCCCTACCCCACAGCGGGTTCCCTTTCGGTAGCACAAGAAGCACAGGGATTCCGGACGAGCGGGCAGCGGACGCATACCCGAGTAGTTTCCTGGCTTCCCATCCTTTTTCCTTCAGGTCGCCCCTCATTTCTTTCCAACCCCTGTTCTTGAAACCAGCTTCTCTTTTGTTAACGTTGCCAGCAATCGGAACAGTGACGATACATACCGCAGGCGTAGGCGGAACCCTGATGTTCGAAATAGCAATCCCTTTTGCATTATCATCGAGACTGAGATTGATACTTCGAGCATGAGGGAATCGGATTATGCCTTCGCCTCCGATATGAATACATTTTACTGCTGCTCCGAATTGGTGAGCATCATCGATTGAAACACCCCCCTGACGAGACATATCGAGGATGAAATCGTTGAAGGGGCTGTGACCGGTTTCAAGATGTACCCCCCTGGTTGGACAGACAGAGGGGAGAGCAGGGAGAGCGGGAGCGGCAGACAGCATACCGGAGGAAATAAGAGTACCCTTACGAAAATGACCAATAGACATAAGGTTGCGGCCCCACACTTTAGCATCGGTGCAGGCCTTGGTCAAGATATCACCAGCCTCGAATTGAGAGGGACATGTCACGAATAGAAAATCCCCAGCGTGATAGCGTTCGTTCAAAGCAGAGATATCGATACGCTGGGTACGAGACATATGACGCATGTTCGGATTATGACCAGTGATAACGACACGAATAGCGGCTTCATTGTCCTCCATGACCCGCAATTGGAAACGGCGGCCCATCATATACTCCCACATAGACAGAGCAGGCAGGCCCAATTTATACACAGCGTGGTCAAGAGAGACAATTTCGGCCTCGGGGGTAGACTTCGACACGGAAGTTTGCTTCTTGGACAATGCATTAAGCGGCATGAAGCTACGCGGCCCAAGAAGACACATAAAGACACCAGAGGTGCTCTTGGAATCGGTACGGTCACCCGCAAGATCGGCATCGCAGTAGAGCACAAGCTCCAGCATCTCGGGTGCATCACCAATCCACCCATACAAATTGAGATCGAGGGTAGAATTGATATAGCACACCAGTCGATGGAGTTTCTTATCACATAAGCCATCCCACTTGGTGATGAGACTGGCAAGCGCCTGCACCGGACGAATCAAATCGTATCGCCCCATGCGAGCACCATACAAGATCTTCATCAGGACGGCGGCTGCACAATCGCCGAGAACGCCTTTACCAGGAGGGACAGGCGTGTCAACGGGATGGCCCATCAGGCGGTTTACATCAGGGCGATCCGGATTGGTGTCGAACTCCGGTCGCGATTCGTCGAGGAACGGCGTGTCAGCCGATCGCAAAGTGGCTTTATACTTAGGACCACAGAGCTCAACATAGCGAGAAACACATTGTTCCATGAATGACCGCATATCGTATTTGATCATTCGAATCTCTCGAGGACCAACAGAGCCCTGCGCGGCACTGGTGCCTCGATCGCCAAAAGTCAGCTCGGGAAACGCCTTCTTGGGTTCCTCGAAGCGCGTCCAATAGGATCGCGGATCAAAGGCACTAGGAACGACGTGGGAGAAGGTAACATGCTCGCATCCCAAGTAACGTTTGATGCTCGAGGGCGGCTCCAATTTAATCTTGGATGCCATGAGTTCCCACCCTTTGGCCAGATTGGCCTTTGGTCCACTGAGTTTGAAGTCATCGACGTAGACCACGAGCATAAGATTAAGTTTGGGATGACGAAACACACTCTTCCAGTCGGGACATTGCTCGAACCCAACGGAACGAAGAGCCTTCTCACAGTGCTGTTCCCAGAAACTACCGGCATCCGGGTGCCCGTAAAGAGCCAACACTAGGCGTACGACCGGATCGTGATATTTGCCATGCCATTCGGGCAACCATCGATCCTTGGGCAAACGGACCCACGTGGCCGGTCCACCAAGCTTCGCCTGGGTATATGCAGATTCACCATCGGCAACCTGTATTTCATGACCAGGAAGAAGGCCGAAAGCATCGGCGGCCTTTCCAGCTTCCATGGTCGCCGGGCAAGACGTGATCTCGGAGAAAATAGCCCAATTATTGCCCTCGTCTTTGACATGACATCCTTCAAACACCACGCGACCCTTAAACTTGCGATTAGGATCGGACTCCGGAAGTTCGGAGTTCTTCTCAACGCATATATCGAAGATACGGCCAACATGGGCTGTTTCTCCCTTCGACACAGCCTCGTTAGATACATCGCGCCACTCACGCACGGATGCGTAGTCCCAACACCCTTGGTTGATGAGCTTATTCCACTCTTTGTCAAGGGCGGCTTTCGCCTTGGGATTGGCGGCACGCTCCTTTCGATCAACGGGCCGTGCCACACACGCACTATAGAAGAAGACCGAGGAATCGGGAGATCGGTGGGAATGAGGATCAGGACGAACAGGCATTGCAGGCGCTGTATCAATAGCCTGACCGTCATCTGGCGGTTCAACCGGTGCAGAAACATCATCTCCCACATCGTCTGCGGTGAAACCGAGTTCAACCGCTGCCAGCACTGATGTGTAGAATTGGACTACCGCAACGTCTTGTCCAGGCTCGACTACGACATCGTTGTCAGTAGGATTGAAGACGTCAACACCAGACTGAGTTGCCCCTTCATTATATGTGTACATGGCCGGGCAAACATCGAGGCCACTGCCGCGGAGCGGTTGAAGACGGGCGGACATACCACCCGGGGGCTCAAACTCAAGATCCGTAACAACGCAGACGCGAGATTTGGCAGGCACGACAGCACGGCTCTTTGCACGCAATGCGTGTCCATAATAGCCATTCGCTGTCTGCACGCGGCGCCCCGTGTTTACGGTGTTCGGTACACGGGTTCGAACTTTAATCTGCGTTTTGGCGGAAGAACCGATAACGAAGACCGTCTTTCCTGTCCATCGACACGGCAGAGATCGAGTGTCAGAGGATCTCCACGAGTCCTGCAAGGTAAATTCGGTGCCGTCAGTCATGGCCATAGTCATCCTGACGTCGGTCAATGTTGCAGGATCAACGGGACAGTCTTTGACAGAAGTAGGGTTGAAGCGCGTTCGGCGTTCGATCACATGAAATCGGGTGATCGTGCCAGCTGCGACATCATGATACCAGTAATCCTTATCATGCCGTTCGGCACCCGACTCGTAATCTGAATCATAAGCGATGTCAACAGGAGCGGCATCGCGAGAATCCTCACGGGACATGGCACGAGATTCAGCTTCCCGGCGCTCAGCCTCTACATATCCCTCCCGTTCGGCGCGGTTCATGCTGCGCCAGGATTCTGAGTCGATAGAATTCGGCTTTCGCGACCCTTTATAGGCACGCTCGGAACGCGGCACATTCTGACGATAAGGCAAACCCCCCTCGCCCTCCAGGATCTCCGACCCGTGGTAAGGAGGTAACTTCTTCTTGGGTGGGGCGTAGCCATCATCATAAAATTCGACAGTGCCGGTCCAGAGCTGCATGAGCCTTGTCTTGCCGAAGGCATACCCGGTCTCATAGATCGTAACCGGGCTTTTGTCCTTGTATTGGACATGTGATATGCGCACCGTGCTTAGCTTCCATGGATCAGGCGACTCCCCGATGGAACCGGGAGTCTTACTGGGATGAACCATCGCTTTTCTTGGAACAACAACGTGATACGTCCACTTATGCGCAGATGGATCATACTCCCAGTAGTCAGCACCTCCTCCGTGAGAGGATTCTGCTCGCAATTCAGCCTCGCGAGCCTGGCGAATGTCTTCATCGGTCATTCGCGTTGACTCGTCAAGGGCGAAGATTTCATCAATATCTTCGAGATCGAGCATATCGGATGCGTCAAGACGCTCACTCGGCTTCGGCACATTCGAGTGCATCGCGGGATCGTTGATGCATACTGATCGTGTCTGTTTATCGTACACGGCCAGCATCGGGAATGTCCATTGCTCCTTGGGTGAGCAGTATATCTTCTTGACCTGATGGACGCTTGCACGTAGTGCGTCACGTTTGAAGTCTTCAAGGTCAGCGACCATATAGTCACCGTCCCACTTGCCCCCATTCTCGAAGTGGTAACCCAGAAATATGCCGGGTTTGCTCGTGGGAGAGAACTTACTGGGGCGCTGGTAGGATGATAGGCGTTGATCGATGTCGGGTCCATGAAGGGATCCAGATCGATCGTCATCTCCATCGTCAATCCATTCAAGATAACCATCATCATCGAATCCAACTTCGACTTCGACCAATCCGTCATCCCCAGGTGCAGGTACGGCATATTCCTCACCATCGCCAAGCACGACTTCATCCTTCTGGCTACGCCGGGTCTGTTTCCGTGCCGGCGTGGGGTAGAAGTCCACAAGGCATCCAAATGGGAGAATCTGACCGTCAAATTCGGCGCCATCAAATCGTAGCGAATATGCACTTTGCCCTTCGCGTAACTCGATGTTGCGAGCATGACAAAAGTGCTTACACGCATAAGGCCAGAATTTGGCGCTAAGGCCCGCTTGTCGAAGCGCCACTCGTGCGCCATGAAGGACAAGCTTTACTTTGCTCTCGGCAATAGCATTAGTGCGAGGCATGCCAGGAGTGGAATGTTTTACAGAGATGCCGACCCTCTTGCAGGTCGATTATGAACTCACGGGCTTTATCACAGTAGATTTCCCGGATCGCAGAAGGTGCATACCTTCTCTCCACATCCATGGAGAACGAGTTCACATCATGAAGATCGCCGAAGACCTGCTGAAACGCTCGAAGCGTGTCGGCATTCGTCCTCCCTTTGACGGGAACACTCTCTAACCACCCAGTCGCTAGATCATAGAAAACCACAGCATCTGTCTCCCCATTATTCCCGCGATTGCCAAGCCCGTGCAGCACCATAGTATCGATGGTGACATGCTCGCCAAATTTCTCAAACCCTTTATCGCGTGGTGAGTCTTGGCGAAACGACTTAACGTTTTCCATCTTTGCACGTTGGCATGCATCGCAGTAGGGATTCTTAGGGAGATGGGTCATGAGGTGACGAATGGACTTAGCTTCCTCCCTCAGATCGCGCGCCCTGGGTTCATCGGGCGGCGATTGATGCTTGGGTTTGTTGGGCACCTTCTTGTTATCGTCAGGTGCGCCTTTCTGATCACCTTTAGCACCGGGCATATCAAGATCGAGCTCTCCGATCTCGTCCAGCTCGCCCACAGGCTCTTCACCCGCAGCCACAATTTTCTCGTGGATAATGATCGGTGCTGGGAGTGCCGGATAGACACGGGGGAGATCAGGTCGACCCGCCACTACCTCGGTTTCACTCGGAGCGAGGTAGGGGATGTTATTGATAACATCAATCTTAAGCTGTCTCCCTTTGGGATCGAAGAATATCGGATCGCAAAATGGTTCCCAGATAAATCGGTACCCAAGCTCCTTGCATCGCTTCCCTAGGGAAAGAAGGCTTGGTGTGCTTTCCAGCACATATGCTTCAATCAGCTCATCAAGGCCGTCAATGCGCATATGCGCAACGCCTTTGGTGTTAGTCTTTCCATTGGCGGTCCTAAGGCTGATCTTAGCATTCTGAACTATCAGATCCCTTTCTTCGCGGGACAGATCACCGAGACCAATAAGGTCTATACCGCAACCGGAATCGAGCATCAGTCTCCGGACCCTCTTAATAGACTTGACAGCAGCAGCAAAGACCTCGCATGCGCTCCGCTGAGAAAGCGTGAGCTCAAGAACACAAGCATCATTTCCTAGCGTTTTGGCATCAACGTCATCAAGCAAAACCTGCTCTCGCCAAAGCACAGCCTTCATGTGTGCCCTTCGCCTCTCGCGAGCACTATTCAGACCACGGATATCTTCCGGCCACGAATAGTTCAAATTCCTCTCGCGATTGACAGGACTGAAGTTTGGCTCCGGGAAAGAAGACTCTATCACGCGGGTCTCAGTATTCCCAAACGATACTGTCTTCCGCGTGACTGACGGACATGCCATATCGAATGATGCAACACAAGCGAAGGCGAAGTCTCCAAAGGAGGATGCTGTCATTGCCTGAGGGTTGCGGCACGCCCCTTTCAAAAATCCGCGGGCGTGGGCGCCGGACTGTCAACCCGCCTAGGTATCGGCGCGGGCTCAGCGGGCGCAGGAGCGGCAGCAGGAGTGCTCTCAGCTGGGGCACTCGGCTTCACGTGCTTATAAGGACACTTGTCACCTCTCGAGCAAGTGCCTCGTGCAAAGTAGAAGCAGATACCGGACTCCTTCGAAATCGGTGATTGCGACCGAGGCGGGAAACCCTTCGGCGAGGAGCTTCTTCCCTTCAGGTTGTGGGAGAACTTACATCCGCTTCCTCGCGTGCATCTGCCTTTCTTGAAATCGTAGCAGATTTCCCGTCCTCGCGGGGATCGCGACATCGGGCGAGTCGGTGCAGGAGCCGCTCGTCCCGGACTGCGGGAATATCGCCTTGGCGATCCGCGTCGCGGGGAGGATCGTCTGGGTGACGAGCGCCTCGGCGAGCTCCTTCGGTACGGACTCGCTCTCCTGGAGTCACGACGCCCAGGCGATCTTGATCCCCTTTGACCTCGGGATGAAGATCTGTGCGGGCTGCCGTGCGCAGGAGCGGCGTATCGTCTCTGCGCAGAAGTAGACCTCGTAGCGGTGTACATCTTCTCCTGATTGCGTCGTCGGCGCCAAGTTGTAATCGCATTGACACAGACAGTTCGTAGGTATGCGTAGTTCCGTACGGATACGTCTCTGTCCCATAGCTGCATGTCAAGCTCGAGACAGCGGAACTCACGTACCTGCTCGTAAAAGAGGGCGCAGAGGACAGGATCTTCGGGGCGATCGACAGAGATACCAGCGAGAACATGATCCCACCGATTGGAGAATGCCTCCAGCCTTTCCTGCTCGGATCCATGAGTAAACCGATCAATCGTGGTCTTCATCAGGTCAACGAGCTTGAAAGTCGAATCGCCAGTAACATGTGGCCGAAGGAAATCATACAATAGCCACAAGATCTGCCTACTTCCGAGTCGCCGGTTTATCGTATGCATGCGCTCGGTTTCGGTCTGGATCTTACTCTTAAGTGCAATAGATCGGACGCACTCACGGAAAGCAGAGTTGCACTCATTTTCAAGCATTCCATACTTGCACTCATCAAGGAGATCCTCATATCGTGTGCCATCGGGAATCTCAACCCATGAGAGTGCGTATCCGGGATCGTATGAGAATGCATTTGCAACTCGCTCCTTCATGTCGACGATCCAACGCCGCAACTGAGCAGGCTCGGGTTCGGGATCGAGTCGGAAGGACTTGCATTTTGCCTTCTTAGCCTCGTTCAGCGATCCGTCGCCCTTGGGTCCACCGAATCCCGCATCGTTGGGACCAGGCGGATTCCCTGTCTGTCTCTCAAGACACACGAGACAAATTCTCAAAGGATCTCGGCAACATCCATTGCAACACGAGAATCGGCAAGATATGCACGATCGCCGCACAGTGTTCGGGAAAGTTCCGGTGCAGCGCTCGCACTGGAAAGTGTCATTCCCACTCGGCCGGCCGGAGGGCCTGATGCTAGGCGGATCAAGTCCACCATCAGGCGGGCCATTCCCATCAGGAGGGCCACCACCGCCGGGCGGGCCACTGGGCGGGCCACTGGGCGGTCCACCACCGCCACCAGGGCCGAAGCCGGACCCATGGTGTCCATGTCCACCAAATCCACCTCCATATGCACCCCCGTTATCGTTGGGGCCACCACCACCGGAAGAGCCACCGTCACCGCCAGGCGCGGACGGAGGTCCGCCTAATCCGGATGGCGCAGCACTGGGTGCAGGAGCGGATGTTCTAGCATTAAAGGTGGGCATCGGAGGCATAGTCCATCCATCGACATCATCAGTGGCAGCAGGTCGCAGTGTCCCAGTGACGCTTGCGTTCGGTGCTAGCGTGAAGGTACCAGTCCCGCTTTGAAGAACGGGTGCACCAGAACCGCTGCCAATGAGATTGGATCGGCCAAGCATTGCATCATACCACCTTGAAGGTCCCTTTCCTGCCGGAACAGTTCGCGTATCATATGAGATCTGGCACGGAAATGTGGGGCTCCGCTTGGGCTCTGGGGCAAATCTCTGGGATTCAGGGTCATAGCGGACACCACTGCGACTGGCCAGATCATCATCGACAGGGAAAGGTCTGACACTCGGAATTTGGCCGGATGTCGCTCCGGCGGCATTTGCGGACGGAACGGTCGGAATCGGAGATCTTCCTGAAAAAGAGACAGACGTTTGGCCATAATTTTGTCGGACGGGCTCAACAGGATTATTTTGCCCGCGACTTTCAGAAGGCTGATCAGCAGCGACTCGTTGCTGCGCGCGTCTCAGAATGTCATCAAGATTGATGCCACTCGTCTGAGAGTGCACCGTTGAGGCCTTTTCAGCAGGCGCAGCATTGCATCCCGGCGGAGAGCCATGATCAATCGGACCCAGCAAAGAAGATCTCGGAATGGCTGTAGTCGGTCCGCCAGGGAATAGAGCACCAGGAACTGGCGGCAAGTCCGCGGGACGTGGGATATCCCCATCATGGTCACTGATGTCGAAGAACTGCGTCCGTTCCGGACGCGAAGGCGTTGACATGTCAGAACCACCCCTGCGGACATGAGAGCTCTCAAGATGCTGAACGCGAGCGGTGAGCTGATCGATGAGCACACGGTTACTCTCCTTATGATCGTAGAGAGCACGGCTCATTTCGGTTCTAATGACCTCGATACGGTGAGTAGCATTCTGCTCAACCGTAGCGATACGCGCCTCAGCATTTGAGATATTGATCTGAATTTGCCTCAGCGCGTCTGGGTACTGCTTGATGTGGCGGATCGTTTCGGCAAGCTGCATGGATAGCGATCCAGCCCGCTTTTCGTTGAACTGATGGATCCGCTCATCGAACTCAATAAGTCGATCATTGATCGTCGAGGTGAGCCTCGCGAAACGATCTTCAAGCGTTTCGTGATCAGAAAACCGCCTCTCGCGGAAAGAGTTCTGAAACTGCATGAACAGCTCACGCTCCTTCCTCAACTCGGCCTGAAGAAGCTCCCACATGTCTCGGATCTTGCTCTCAAGCGCTTCGGTGACATCCGAGACGCCGTTCCTCAGTATATCGAGGTCGGCCTGGGTGTCGGTCACACCCTGCGCGATCGCCAGAATATCGGTGGCGATACGCGCGGATGCTTCCGACCCAATGGCTTCATCGACCGGGGCCCTGACAGCACAGGGTCCGGTATGCCACCCGCCGTTATCGATGGCGGGGGCGGCACCACCATGACCCGCCGCGGTAATCGGTGCGACGGAATCATGGGGTGCACCCGGATGCTCGCTCATGGGCACATCGGGGAGCAATGCTCCACCGCGGCCAGCCACCGGCCCATAGGAATCGGGGCGCGGTGGGCGGAAGGACGCCGGGTCCGAAATCGGTGGACCACGGCCGTCCGGCCCGGACCCAAAAAGGGCCCGAGCGCCCTCTGGATCCCCGCGAAGGGACAGAGGACAAGCTGAAAGATCGGTCGGAAGAAGGGCAGGTGCGGAAGCAGCAGGAGCAGCGGACGCAGAAAAGGCAGGCAACAAAGGCAAAGCACGAGCGGTGGCAGAAGCAGGCAGCATGCCGGCGGGCATCGTGCCGGGCGTTGCGAAAGCAGCAGCAGCAGAGCATGGCAAAGGCGGCGCATGATGCTGAGCTCTCTGATCGTCCTCAGCAGGCGGCGAAGCAAGCAGCGAAGCAGAGCGAGCGAGCGAAGCGTGCGAGGCGGGCGCAGTGCAGCGAGATGCGTGGGCACTATCATCGGGCTCCACGACATCCCGAGCAACTGGCGTCACTAGTGAAGAACCGACAGTCGAAGGAACACGGGGAGAACCGATCGGAGTCGCCATTCTCTCGGTGGCGCGGCCAATCACAAGTTCCGAACTTGGTCTGAGCCAGGAAAACGGTAGTGATCGGACGCTTATTGGATCAGGCGGTCCGAGTGCCAAGCAGCAGCAGCGAAGCAGCAATCCACAATCGGATGCGGAGGCCTTACGGCTGATAACCTGTGAAAAGCGGAGGATTCCACTCAACTCTCGGTCACAAAGCCCAAGGCAACCAATCGTAGATCAAAGCAAAGCAGCAAGGCAAAGCAAGGATGATCAGAGATTAAAACCGTAAGGTTGACGCTCAGGTAGAAGACAGCACCTACACTCCCAAGTGAAGGCGGATCTTTTCCTGGGACTCGCAAAGCGGTCCTTGAGCAGTCAAGCTGCGTAGTGAGACAAAGTTGGCATGAATCCTAACCAAGACACAGAAGCACATGTACGCATGTCCGTGACAAATCACAATATCTAACGCCCTAGAGGGCACGCAGCCATCTTGCTCAAACTGACTGGCAGCAATCAGATGCTTTGCAGCTGGGAAAATTGGCTGCCAGCTGGGAAAAGCAAGCGACCGGCGGCATCATGACGCTTTGTGGCTTTGTGCACCACATTCGTTCTACACAAGTCGGCAGACCGGCATCAAAGGTCGCTTCGGCTGTGCCCGGCGGCCTTCCAATCGGAGCTGCTGCGCTACCGCTCCCGCCGTCGCTCCCACCGTCCCGCCCTCACCCCTGCCTGAGGAACGTGCACGAACTCCTTTGGAACGTCCTCGTGTCACCAGCAACCGTCGGCCGTGGGAACAGCAACTGTTGTTGAAACTGTACGTATACAAATCTGGTTGTTGCTTCTCGGGAGCACGTCCAGACTATCAGTCACAAAAAAGGCCAGGGAGCATCGAACTGCACGAAGAGGTGACCATACTTCTTCACCTGCTCGCAAGAAGCATCTGCACGACTTCTGCAGCCAAGCTAAGCAGGCGGGTATCTGTCGTGCTGCCGAGTGGCAAGATCAAAGTATAGCTCTGCCTGCAGGCAGGCTTGGCTGTGCCACAGATACTGCATGTACCGAAGTTGTTAGGACTTGTTCTGGCCTCCTTGCCCTTCCACTTTGAGAGCTGCAGCTCCAGAGTGTCTGTGTCAAGCATGGACTCGTTGTACAATCGGTAGAAGGTCTCCAAGTAGTCCCCTCGGTGCAAAGTTGGAGAGGTACCATGCGTTCAGAAGCGCCCTGCGTTTGCAAGTCCGTTGTGCTAAGGGTAGAGCGATGCTTCTTGCCAGCCTTGACTTGGAGTTTCAGAAAGCTTTTGGCACTTGAGCTCATTGGCGAAAGCACTCTCAAGCAGAGGGCCTCATCCTCGGGCACGCAGTGGCATGAATCTTGCTGAGAGGCTTTATGAAAACCTCAAGATGGGTCAGTTGCCGAGGCAGCCCAGACAAAACCCACACTGGTTCTCCTGTAGCTCCCGGCCTGACCCAAAGACTTTCGTCATTGACGAGAAGGAGTGTGCCTGGCAGAGGCACAGTGACAGACGCACTGAAGGAGAGCCGAGTCACGACTCTCAAATACTGCTGTCACGCATACCCACAGCATCCGCTAAGCACTGCGCTGCGCCGAAGCCTACTGTTCCTAAACCGCTCCACTCGCAGCAAAGATGCCTCTTCATGTGGCATAAGACGCGCTGCTTTGCAAACGCTTTACATTTGGGGTCGCTCGTCATTTCTCTCGTGGTGTGCGCTTCCGGTCTATGCCCCTGGCCCCTGCCTGTTTTTGGCACTCCTGATGCTCGCCAGATAGTGGGCTCTGACAAACCTCAGTCACCAGGCCGCTCAGGCAGTCACCGCTCTGGCAGCAAAAAATGCACCAGAGAAGAGGAGCGGACTTCCTGCATGCACTTGGCAAACTGATCCTGGCAGGCTTGGCCCTATCGTCTCATCCTTTTTCTAAACAGGAGGCGCGTCAAAGCCCAACGGCCTCGCAGAAGTCGTGCGAGGTCCCGCATACGGAAAAGCAGACGTCGTGGCCTTATCCGGCTGCAGGTGCACGTTGTCACGCTGCTGCTTTTTGAAGCTTGCACATGCTTGCACATTAGCTAAGGGTGGGTGAATGCCGGCCAATCTAGGCTCCTGCATTGTGAGCAGCACTTCGCGCTTGGCCTCTGACCATTGCAGCAACGAAACAGCCCATGAGGCTCCTGAAAGTCCGAAAAGCGAAGCATCGAGTGACCTCGCACACACCAACATCGGGCCTTTATCACGAGGCCCTGCGGACCGCAACCGTTGGCCATCATGCGGGAGTGCTGGTCCTGCTCTGAAACATTTCGAAGACGCCAGCCCCGCAATTAATCCTCAAAGGATCCACTTAAACCCACAGAACTCAAACGAACAGCGTCACACCCGCATCTGCGCCGAATTCAACGCGCCCTGCGATCCGAACGGTCCATCTTCGGGACGGGAGACTGGCCGGCAGGGCAGGCATCATCTGCGCGTGCTGCACCTGGAAAGTGAAACCAGAGGTCTCTGCTTTCTGGGGTTGCCGCGTGCAAGCTGCGCCGCACCTTTGCCACCCTTGCCAGTGTTTTGTATCGCACCCAAGCCTCCCGGCTTGGAAGCTCGCCGCTCGGAAGTCGGGAAGCTGTGCTCAACTCTCTTTCTTTGGAGACTATAGAAGTTAGGATTAGGCGGACCCTTTGGGAATGTAGACCCTCTCAATAATCTCCCTGTTGAAGAGAGCCAGAAGTACTTCCAAGGGGTCTCCCGAATACTACTACAGGATTCCGGCATATTCCAGCTCGCCACCTTCGAAAAGCGCGCCCAAATCAAGATCGGGCTGCTGCGCCACGGCACCTGTCATGTACAGTACAACATGGCATCATTACAATCAGTGACGGGGTTGGCAAGAAGTCCAATGGCAGCTTACCATAAAATGGATAGGCTTGGATGCACTGCAGGGATCCGCAGGGCTCATTTATGACTGTCTCGTTCAGGGTGCTGACAAAAACCTTATCAGCTTCACCGGTGCATTCGCCTGTGAACCACAACCACACACCGAGCGCACAAAGCCGTGCCATGCTCAGATGGATCGTACTCTGGCAGCAATTCACGCTGCCGTGTACTGCAATGCTGCTTTCATGCATGTACCATGTCTTCCCGCTTACTGGCAAAGCTCGCTCCTACTGCTGTCAATTTTCTGTGGTTGGGAGCCTTGATGTTGTGGTTATGCTGCTGCCCGCTATCGACTCGTCCTTCTTAGTCTTGGCTGCTTCCGCAATGCCATCACCCAGTCAGCCATAGTCAGCTTATCACTGGGTCTTTCATGAGAGACTGCCGTCATGACTAGCTGCGGTGCAGGAGATTCAGGCCATCAATCATTGAGCAAGGCAGAGAATGTCGTGAGCAAGTCGGCAGACGGCCCCCGCGCCGTGTAAATGCCGTTGAGCAGGGCGGCACTCGCTGGCTCGGCATCTTCGGGAGCCGTCACCTCAGCGGTGCTCGCGTCAGGTCCCAGAGGGCCCCCGCTTATGCCGTGCCATGGGACTTGAAAGTGTGGCGTTCCTGACAGTCCATCCCAATCCGCTTCATCCACCTGGCGTGCCGTCTTCGCCACTCTTCACCCTCTGCAAGTCGTTGAACAGCGGCGCGCCTGGCCAGTGTAAAGGAGCCGGAGGAAGAAGAGGAGGTCTGCACGGGTCCTCGGTCTCAAGACGCTGGAATTAGATGGCGACTACCAACATCCTGCATCAAAAAACATTCGAGGTCTGCGTGGACCTCTGGGCTGCGAACACATCCGACAGCTCGATCGTCTTGGTCCGACCTCGCTCTTGGCCAAGGCGGATGCAATTCGTAAGTGGCAAAGCCATGGAGATTCGAGCAAGGCACTCGACCGACCGACGCAACGGCAGGAAGCTAAGCTAATGGCCTTCTGACATCTCCGCGCTGAGCATCTGCCCGAGATTCGAAATGCTTGCCCACATGAAATGATGTGGAGGTGCACATTAACATCCCTCAAGTGCGACAGGACTCCGACACGGCCTGTCGAAATGGCTGTGAGACTGCTCGAAGCACAGCCGAGTGGGCAGTAGCTGCTCCATCCTGGCACAGTAGTCGAACACAAGATCTTGGGGCAAGCTTCAGTGGTGGGTGGAGGATACTCACAAATCATGACAAAATCGGCAGCTGTGGGGCACCTTCGTCTGGAAGCGAACATCCTGCTACGCAAGACTGCAAACGAACAGGTTCTACATGACCCTGCGTGCTAAGCCAGGTGTTGCTCGAACTCAAGAGAGATGCCCCAAGCACAATCCAAACATCTAGCATGTGCAGGCAAACTAGTCTTGCAGGTGACGGTGTGACACAACCATGATTCGATCACGCGTGACTCCATCCTTGCCCTCTTCGTCGGCGAAAAGCAACTGCACAGGAGGGGTGAGTTCGTTCCCTCGCTCGAGATTCGATTACTTATCGAAGCCAACAGCTTGAGGAACTCGTGATATTGGTCGCTGTTCGCTGGTCGAGACTGCTGACCCCAAAGTAACCCCCTGCGCGTGGCAAGGGCTCGGAATCTCAAAAACTGAAGGGATCTCGCGTCGCCAGCCCGCCGCGTCTCTACATTGAACCCCAAGCCAGCAACTGTTCCTTCCAGAATCCATCGTGAAGCCTGAAACTCTGCATCCACCACCCGCAAGCACAGGCCCCCGTTTGTGCAGCCTATTACTGTCAACTGCTGAGGGTCGTAGAATGCCATCGTATGGAGCAGTGCTCGCTTTAATTTTGATTCGGTTCGGGTGCACTCGAGTGCGCTCAGATGCTTCTGTGCTTCTCGCACTCATCGCCTCACCGAAGTTGAGATAGCTTGTTCGCACACAGGAGTACCTTGACCACAGCACTCGAATCTCTGCCCACTGTCATTCTGCAAACCTCGATGATGTTCTGTGATTCTTTTACGACCAGCCGCCATCCACCCATGCCAACTTTTGTTGGCTTCGCAGAAACGACTCGTGTGCACAACATCACAGATGCTGGCCAAATTAAATTCTCGACAATATTGAAAATGCCGTGGCTGGAGTTGTGTTGCCACGCGCAATCTGTCGTGTAGCTTGTGATACCCTTAAACTTACCTAAGTGGAGATGCTTAACTGCTCGCAGAACTGTGAATTCGAGCTCGTGCATCCGGAGCAGCCGGCCACTGCAGGGATGCTCCGGCATAGATGTCTAGCTACTGCTCAGTGGCTGTGGAACTTCGCGACATGTCCTCTTTACAGCAGCTTGCAAGTTCGACGTTTGGCACAGGAATGGTGCACAACTGCAGCATCTACCGACCTGGCTGCAAGAACAGCTCTTGCTCAAAAACACCGCGCGAATCCTGCACGTCTACCACCAGCCCTTCTGCATGCCCACTGTCAACGTACGCTGTGGGTGGAAGCCTGAGGCGGCAGAGAACATGATGTGACCCATCCTGGCCCATCCTTCCCAAAGCCCAAAGCTGCGCTCAAACCACCGAGACTCTCACGCGCGTTCTGCTCTTGAAGGCTCAGCTGCTGCTGCCCAGCTGCACTGCGAAGACTCCGCCGGAGAACTGCCTAGTGCGGGTGTGGAGAGCTGCTGCATAATTATACTTTCGACCATACAAAGTTTTGGTTGCGTAGGTGCGATGCAGACAGTTTCTATGCGGAGGAATTCACTCCCATCCACAACAACATGCCACTGCATGTCCAGAAGGCAGCCCAGTGATATTGCAATCCCGTGTCCCTGGCACCATTTGTGGGATACCATACTGCCAAGTAGTTGCTGCGCGTGAGCAGGCTTGACTCCTATTTGCTTTAACATATCACATCTAAGACGATCATATCCTGGACAACCAGATGCGAGAGTTGATGGCTTGGCGATGTGAAGCCGTGGATGGTCGCACACAACCCAGATCCAGGTAACAGGCACTAATCTTGGAAAATCTTGGCTGCAGCAAAGCCACCCGCACAACCCCAGATCCACTTGCCGAGCCCCATTCTACTCGACGAAACAACTCTCTCTGCCGATGAAATCAAACACATCGCATTGTTTTGTCCTTGACCTCTCAACTCCTGGATCGCGCCCTGCTCTGCACGAATCGATGGCTCCCCTCTTTCCCACCCAACTATCCTATCCCATGGCCACCAGCTGTCTACTCTTGCCAGAGTCACTTTAGGGCTGCGGTCTTCGACTTGCTCAATGAGGGTTTAAGCGACGGCACAGGCTGAAACGTGGTCAAGCAAGTTCGCTTTTCAGCCGTTCAAGCAGGTGGTGTCAAGTCTGGCTTTTTGCTATCACGGGTTGCAGGAACTGCTTGCTCCTGCAAGTGGTTGTGTTGGCAGGCGATCCGCAACTCTTGCCTGACACATGACATATACTGACGGGTCTTCGGCGATGAACGGTTTTGGACTGGGAGTTTCGAATCTTGATATGCTGCAAATACCAAACGGTTTGGTGACTTGGCAAGTTCTATCCTGGTGGTGGTGACACCGAGCAAGGAGCGCTCGCAAGACACAGACGGAAATAGCCATGACCATCCCCAATGATTCTCTGTATTGACCTACTCAGCCATTACGAATTGAAAGCCCCGAAATGCTGGGTTCGGCTTCGCAGTCACAGCGGAGCTGCTTTCCGGCCTCAGCCTCCGCCATTTCGTACTGCAGTTGCTGTCTGAAGCTTTGCCCTTGCCGCACCTTGCAGGCAGCAAGGAATAGGAAGTCCGCTAGCTGAGGCATGTTTCTGCCTTGCGACCCAGCAGGTTCCTGGCCTGCCAGGATAGGTTTGGCAAGGAAACTCAACAAGGTGGCACTTTGGAGAGTTATCCAAAATCCGTCACGTCATGTTCTGTCTTCATGGGCCCGCACAGGCTTAACATCTCCGCAACTTGTCATATAGGCAAAGAAGGCGAAACATGGCGAAACATTTCGAGGGGTCATGAAACATGTGCAGCACTGGTCTGCCGCTGCTGCTGCTGCTGCTGCTGCACAACAGCATGCCCGAAAATCACAAAAACAAACGACCGCTCATGATGGCGACGACAAATAGGACCGGAAAATCGGCATGATGACTCGGATGAGGATGTAGGTGGCATGCCGATGATGATGATGATGATGATAGTGATGATGATGATGATGATGGAGGAGGAGGATGCAGATGGCCATGCCGAGGATGATGATGATCTCGGTGATGGTAGTGATGATGGCGATGATGGTGGTGACGATGATGATGATGATGAAGATGATGATGGCGACGGCAAGGCGATTGACTGATGATGATGGCGTCGTGATGATGATGGTGATGATGACGATGTGATGATGATGATGATGATGAAGATGATGATGATAGCGGCGTTGATGACGATGCCGATCCGTGGTCGTCACCATCCTCTGCATCTTATCCATGCCAACCGTCATCGCCATCGCAACCACACCAGGGCGGAATAAAGAATACACGATGTTAAGCGCCCGCACGGCCTGCACAATCTTCTCCACATCTTCCTTCGGCATCGGCCTTCCTGGCTTAGCAAAACACGAATGGACATGGCAACAGCGACAGAACCCAAAGCAAAAACACTAGCCTTACCAAGCATCGCCTGCGGATCAGCGAGACCGACATGACGAGTAGGTCAGATTTGTTCAAGCCGGTCATGGGCACTATACCATAGCACAGTGTTTGCAGTTTCAGTAGTCGTGGTGGTGGTGGTGGTGGTGGTGGTGGTGGTGGCGGCGGCGAGGTACTACGTAGTAAGTAGAAGGTACTGAAGTAGACAGCATGTAGCAGCGGAGGCGGCGTTGGTGATAGTCGGCGATGCTGTGTAGCGACATTGGACGTCGTGTTGCGTCAGCTGACTTGCCGGTTGCCACACCGATCGATGCACATTTCGTCCTTGCCATGCAAGTTCAATCCCGCGTTGGAACATTCCTATTGAACAGGTTCCCCGCACTCACGATGTGACTTTGCAGAAGATACGACTTAAACTCCATAATTGTAGGCCTCATGGTGGAAAGTTCCACACATGCCACTCTTGTCTGTTGACTTGCCTGGAAACTGCTTGGTGTGTTCTTGGTCCACTCTTTCCATATGCCTCAAAGGGCACTGAATACCCATAGCCTAGGAAAGACTTGTCTGCTTTCAACTTCTGTTTGGGGCCGTGGCAGCATCTGCTCGGTCGCCCGTTTCAGCTCCTTGCGCTCCTCCCTGGGCAAGAGCTTAGAAGGGCCCAGGGAGAACTCCCGCCTCCCAATCTGCGCCGGGAGCCTCAGCTTGTCGCGCCAGGTCCTGAAGTGGAACTGCCACCACGTGGCCATCCCTACTGCAGGACCTTCCGAGTGGCGTGCCACAGATTCATTTGGAAGATGGCACGCTTCAGGAGCACTTGCGCCTTAGGGCTGGTCTCCTTGCTTGAGCCTTCTTGTATGCCACAACTGCGGGCCAACCGAGATCCTCGCTGGAGCCGATGCTCGCACAGCTGTGCCTCCACAACTCTTGAACTCCTCGATGCTCCGGCCTTCCATACCGCTCGCGAAGCCGTTCGTCGCAGCAAACGCTGTAGTTCAAGTTCTCAGGTCGAGGCCGAGCTTCTCTGGCGAGAAGGAAGCATCGGCCATGGCCCACTGCAGGAGCCGACAGGCCTTCGCTTCGTGGCGCTTGGGCTCGGGGTCTCTGTTCGGCTGGCGGCGCGGCTGCTACGCCTCCGAGAGCTGGCCGCTTTCCGCACCTTGAAACTCCTCTCCAAAGCTTTCAGGGGGGGGCATAAAGTGCGAGGCGAAGAGACACGGAAGGAGAAAGAGAGAGCGCGAGATAGAGAGAGAGACAGAGAGAGAGAGAGAGACAGAGAGACAGAGAGAGAGAGAGCGAGCGCCAGAGAGCAGGCACAGATGGGGTCCTTGGCGGTTTGCTCCATCATGCGGAAGCGGTGCAGTACGAGAACTCGCCTCGAAAGTCAGTGATGCAAGTGTTTCCGTGCACATCTCCAGACCGGCCTTTGTGCATCCAGCAAGATGGCATTATCCATGCCTGTCAGGACCCAGGCAGACAGCGTCGCACCGCGGACCCCATAACAATTGTAGGTTGCCTTCTGCTTCGGGCACAGGCTCACCATCGCTTGGGCGCTTTGGAGCGACGTCCCTCCGGAAGCTCTTTACCTTTACAGAACATCACGTCAAGGCCCGGCCCGCTCGGTTCACTCGGAGGCTCCAGCTCCATCCAAGACCTGCTGGATCAGATCATCGCGTCTGCCTCAGCATCGGCCACTTTGCGACTTTGCGCAGTTGGCATGCTCAGATATTTGACAAGTGCCGCGCCCACAGAGAGAGAAGCAAGCTCGGCTTCGCTGCTCAGCAGCCCGTGGGTGCGAGTCTGCCAAGGACAAAGCTTCAAACGAACATCCGAGCTCGAAAGAGCTGACGCAATGGAGCCTCTGAAACCATGGCCTGGCCTGTACTTCAGAACTTAAAAAGCATTCAAAGGCGTCAGAGATCTCTGGATTCGGAAACAACGAGGAGCCAAACAAACCAAGAGCCCGACACTGCTCGTCAAGCTCTGGGTGTAACTCGAAGATGTCTGCAGTCTGCGAATCCGGGCAGATCAGGGCAGCGGGACATCTCATCTCGTCAGAGCAAAGACATTGGCTCAGAGTGGACCTCCCCTTCCCTCTTCCCGCCGACCGGTCGGAGTACCTCCAGCCTGCCATGGATGCCAACGATGCATTCTTTCCTGCGCTCTGCCATTTGGGCTATCGGGCTCATCAAAAGGCTTCCAAACACCGCCGGCATCTCGCAAGCACCGGAGGATTGTGCTGCAATTCCTGCACGCAATCACTCGAAGTGACCCGCGAACAATCAATCGGGCGCCATGCATGCACCCTTTCACACCCTCTCTCTGTCTCTCTCTACCAGGCAAGGAGAGAAGAGCAAGCGCTCCCCTACCCAGGCTAGTGCAAAAGGGCCATCCTGGCTCTTCGCTTTGCTTCGCAGGGGTCGAGCTCTCGGAGCCCGCGCCGAGGCGCCCCCTTTCCCCCATTTTTTGGTGGAAGGGGCCTTGAAACTGTGTTGCTCGGGGTCTTTCCTCCATTCTGCCTGTCGGTAAACCACCCCCCCCTGAACACTAGCGCGCCTCCCGGCCTCATCCCTGCACTCTCTATAGCAAAAAATCCTTAGACCTACGACAGGCAGATCCCCCCAGTAGTTTACAGCGGCCTTGGCTTACTTCCCTTGTTGGAACAACTGAGGCACAGACACTAGTTTTGGGAAGTACAGCAGGGCTCATGGTGCAGACAGCGTGCTGACGATCAAAGTAAAACTAATCACGGTTCCCCTGCTTTGTCATCATGGCCACCTACTATGAAGGGAGATTGTTCCAGAAAACAAGTCGATAGCTCTCTCTGTCTCTCTCTCTCTCTCTGTGTCTCTCCTACCTGCCTGTCTCTCACGCATGAGAAAACATGAAAACGTTAGAGCCGTCGCAGCCTCCAGCATCCGCTCTGCACCGGATAACCCGTTCAGGCCTAGCAGAGATCGAGGATCAAAAGGCCCGGCGTGGCCCGGTGGCCGACCACTCCAAGAACTTGAAGAAGGAAGTCTCACGAGTTCAAGACCGAGGCCGGGGCGAACGATAAAGTCGCCGCTGCACAGCCTCCACCTGCAGACACGTCCGGAAAAAAACCCATTCCTGTCAGGCAGCATCTGATTCCGTTGAACGGCATCGACAGCTGCTTCAGACGTTGTGAGTCGGGTCGCAACATGCCGCCGGTCACATGCATTCAACGACAATCCGGAAATTATGCCTGTCTCTATAATCCCCAAACCGTGTGGCACTTGTGCTGCTGTTCAATATTTCTGGCGTTCCTCCACACAAATGTAGGATTGAACTAGCCATCTCCATGCAGCTTGTCTATTCAAACGTGTTCGCTTTGTGGCACTGCGAACCGCCATGCAGCAAAAGTGAGATCCCGACGGAATGGCATGGTTGGAAATCTTCATGACCCGCCTAAGACAGCGAGTCGCACATCGTACAGCAACAATCCCACACAGTTTGGCTCCAGGAGGTTCTTTGAGATCCAGACGCCTCAGCGTCAGGTGTTCTACCCTCGTCAACCACGTACAGCGTACTTCCACCTCCGACATGCGCTGCGGACGCCGATACTACGCTTTGAAGAAAATTCCGGGAAGCACCTTCCTCGCTGACTTCCAAGCCCTTGGGCCGGCCGTGGGGTAGGACGAGGGAAAGCCTGAGCCATCGTATTCCGCAACACACTGTGTCTGGATGGGCCCGAGGAGGGCGAAGCAAGCAAACACAGACTGCACCGAGCACGGTGAAGCTAGGTTGTCGACTTCAGGAGCTTTCTTGTGCTGAAAAGCCTTGGCTTTTGCACATTCTAACCATCAAGAGCAGGCGTAAATCACCAAAATACATCAGAACATGGTTTCCTGATACTGCCATGCTACTCCAGTTTGCATGCTACATCGTGGTCATGACGACGAGAAGGTGTGCCAGCAGGGGGATGATGATGATGATGATGATGAAATACATAGTGACATAGTGAGGATGAAAGAGACGAACGAAGCGGATGAGTTTTTCCAGTCCGGGTTTGTATGTTGAGTAGAAGACGTAAAGGGCCTGATTGGGAGCCTCTTTCCTCCATTCTTAGTTAGGAGAGGAAAATGCCATGGTTGATGCTCCAAAACCCCTGGCGATGCTGCTTTTACGATAGCATCATCCGGGTAGTGTGCTGAACGGATCCTGAAAGATGTTTGGCGGCAGCGAATCCTCCACATCAGCTGCTTAGATGCAGAATATTCGCAAAACATCTTGCACAGTTGGTCACCCCCACGACTGTCACTGTACTGTATGCTTGCCAACCAATCAGCTTACGTGCTTCACCTCTCGTTGGCAGGCTTGAGTTTGCGACTTTGTGGGGCGAAAGGGTGTGGATCCGATCGTAAAGCGACCCCCCGTGCCTCCCGAGTACCACGCCGCCAGAGCCCCCCCAAGCCCCACCCCCAGCCTATCCCAGCCTGCTCCTCGAGGTTGCGCAGCCAGATTTGCACGTCCGGTCCACATGCGGCGTTTGAACATCGAGGGAGTTCGAGGTTCTGGCCCACGAGATGAAAAACACATGACATATGCACAGCATTGTACAGCTGAGCTTGATATTGTTTATGTGAGTACAGAGTAAAGACATACATTCTGCATCGGATCGGACGTCATCAAACTTCCAGCCATAATGTGGTGCGGTGCTCAGCTTGCTCTGGTAACATGTAAGCAGCTCAACAATGGATCGAAGATGTCGACAATACGCACAGTCGCAAACAACAAAAATAGTAGACACTGACGACAAGTAGCAAAGGACGGCTACAAAGCAATTAGTTACAGTTGTTTGCATTTAAGCACAGCATGCAAACCTCCAAGGCGAAGAGCATCTAACGCAGAGCCAGAAAGGCCTGCAAACGGTTTTCGAAACTGGCACTGCCACCACCACCACGGCTGCTACTACTACTACTACTACTACGACGACGGACTACGACTACGACTACTACGACTACGACGACGACTACTACTAGTCTAGTTACCAGTTACGAGTACATTTCATACTACACATTACCGCGACAACGTCGGCGACCCCCCACCACCAGCAGTACCTCCTGGACACCTACAGAATTCACCAAAATCGTCCAGCGGGGCCAGTGGCTCACATGGCTCCGAGACAGTACTCTGGGTGGTAATCGGCGCGGAGAAGCCCGCCTGCCTGGGATTCTGAGGAATCTGTATAGGCGTGGGGTTTACATGCTTGGGATTTGCTTGAGATTCTAAGCTCCAAATTCTAAAATCCTTCAGTCGAGGACGGCATGAGGTCCTTACCTAGCTGACTTGTTCTCCTGTGTCTAAGGTTTCTGCAGGTCCGATGGCAGGAAGTAGAAGAGAGCTCCTCGGAGCAAGCAACGGAATAGAAGAGCCACTCTGATCAGGAATCTGTCTTTTGCAACTCTGCTCCCCGAGCATGGCGCCAGTAAGGTGCTTCCTCCTCCTGTGCTGCTCATCCTGGCTCCGCACCCACTTAGGTCTTCGTCCTTTCTTATGACTCCTGCCTCGGGTGGGAGGACCAGGGACAGGATGCCGTCCATAAGGCCCGGTCGCTGCTTCACATGCACGGGCCTGACCCAATGACTCGAACAGAAAGCTTTGAGACGATGAGTCGTGGCCTTGATGGATAGGAGAATGCCTTGGCTCCGGCTCGCACTGGACCGCTCTTCCGGTGCTCCAAGCTTCCTTCTGATTCTGGGAGATCCGCCGACCAGCCAGCAGCAGTGAGCACTGCAAGGCCTTGGGAAACATGTCTCCGCGCTTTGCAATCGCCACAAATTAGCTCCTGTTGCCTCCAAGGCCTCTATTTGGGCGTCGGACAAGCAGCATACGTCCGCCCGGTCCTAAGATGCTGCAAATTTGCAAGCAGCAGGCATTGAAGTCTGCGAAAGTTGAGGAATTTGTATACGAGAGTTTATCCCAAGATTCGATGATTACATCGGAATCCTCTGGACCACTGGATCAGGCTGTGGCCAATAACCGAAAAAGATTCGCAGCGAAAGCTGCCTTAATGCATAGCACGTGCATGTGTGCATGTTTGTTTGTGCTTGTAGAAAAGTGCATACATGGACATGGGCGTGAGTAGATACATATCTGTATGCGACCCTCCCCCCGGCCTGTTGTGCCCCCCCAGAAGGTTTGGGGAAACCAGGTGAGAGAACACCAGCGGCAAACAGGGTGCCTTGAGGGACCAGTACAGGTTATAGGAGAAACATACAACGCACAGAAGTGTGCTAGTTCCACTCTGGCTGCCCTGTTCTTGGCTGCACGTCGGCTACCAGGGCTTCCAGTGGCTCAGAGGGAAGAAAGCTCTCTTGCTTGCAATCGGACAAAGGAGGGTGCGACCCCTCCCCGCGCTGGCGAGCGCACCGGTCACGTGGTCTGTGTGACACTTGGTATCAGTTCCGTAAAATCCCGTTTACACCCTGTACACCAGTTGAACCCCACTGGCCTCCTCTTCCCCCGTTTTGGGGGCTCTCTCTCTCTCTCTCTCTCTGTCCTTCTCTTTCCCTCTCCTGCATCTGACTGCAACTTTACTGGAGCGCAACGAAAAAAGGAAACCCTGTGGCAAAGACACGTGGAAACCCCGGCACTTGAGTTTTCTCCACCATGTTTCTGGTAGTCAACCTTACTGCAAGCCGGACCATAAAACGCAATATATTTTCTGGAAAAGCCTACCAAATCTACGAATCCTTTGGCCTCGTCTTTTGCGTGTCTTTTGATGTAATTTCACCACGCGAGTCAGCTCTATGCAGATACTCAAACCCCGGTAAGCCCTGCATGCTGCAACTGCTCACAAGGCGCATGTACGACATACATAAGCCCCGGCAACCTTCGCGCGATTAGAATTATGACCATCATTATTACCATTACAAGAACTATTCCCATTAGACTCATCGGCACTATGATTAGCAACTGTCCCACGACTATCCTTATAATCATAGCGCATTATTAGCACTCGTCGCAATATTATCATTACACTAATTAGTAGCATTGCTATGGTCCACACAATGGTTAACTCATGACTCTCATCACTATCATGATTAGCACCTTTAGCCGCCTTATCACTCTTAGCATGACTGTAATCACTACTTTCGCGATTATCACCACTGTCATTACCGTTATGAGTATCAGTGTTATCATCGTTTCTCTAACTTCATTCTTTTCATCATTACCAGTAGTACCTGCTTTATCCTTATCATGATCATCGCCGCACTACCATTACTTCATTGAATTGTTTCAACGATTTAAAAAGGTTATCGTTGTTATCGAGAATGTAATTACTAACACCATTATCATTATTGTCATGGTTAATGTGAATATCATTATCAACATGGCGATGCCTACTGCCATGATTGTTAAAGTTGTACTCAGCATGATCATGTGTAGTATTTTCAATATCATGACGATCATTGTCATCGCTATTAACATAGTTGTCAGCCTTGTCGTGATTGTTCATCGTTATCGTGATGATCACTGCTATGAAGATTATCACAAGTATCACAGTTGCTGTAAATCAACTTTTATCAACGTTAGCATCACTAGCACCAGTATCCCAAGCGTCGATGCTATTGCCGTCATCATTGCCACTGCGCCATCATCAGCATATGCAAATATTTTACTATTACTGTATTTAAAATTTGCTATTGCTGTTAGCATTACCATGACTACAACAGTTACCAGTAGTATTGCTATGACTACTCCTAGTACTACAGTGAAGGAAGGAAATTTTGCAGCCCCCCATAGCACTGTCTTTCTTTTTGCTATTACTATTTACTCTTACTATTTCTAGCTATTGCCAGAATTAGTACTATAGTGTTAATAGTGTTACATTTACAGCTATTATTTTCCTTGTATTAGTACTCTAACTATTTCTACTAGTGATAGCATTATTAAAACTATTCCGGTTCCTGCTACTATTACTATTGCCAGAACAAGAACTGGTACTAGTACTAATGTAACTAAATTACTGTTACTGTTGATATTGTTACTGCCATTGCTACTGCCGATTCTATTGCTATTGATATTTCTGTCATTACTATTTCCTAGTACTTGTGCTAGAACAATAGCTATTGCTTTTGCAAAGCGGAACCATCATGCCGAGAAAGAAGAATGTTATCTTGGTCCTCTTGCTCAGCCGATAGTTTGGGGCGGGGGTGAGGGAGATGGCGGTCATCTGATAATCGTGGCAGGAGGGAGGGGGGGGGGAAATGCGTAATCTTGGTCAGCAAGTGGTGCAAGCGGTGCCAGTGGTGCAAGTGGTGTGAAAGCAAGATCATCAGGATTGCCAAGTTTAGCAACACCCCCCGCCCACCCCCCTCACCCCGATACCAATTCGAATACCAATACTGATACTAATGCTGATACCAGTACAACCAACACTCATACTGATACTAAACTTCTCATACCAATACTGACTACTAACCCTAAACCGCTAAACCGATGCCGGGTGCGCGTAACCCTAAAACCTAAACCCTAAAAGCCCTAACCCTTACAACCCTAAACCATATAGACTCTAAACCCAAACTTGTAGCCGAAACCCGAAACCCAAACGGTAATCTTGCACCTGGTGCAAGTGCGAAATGACCAAGTTTACCAAGGTGACGCGCCTTAGGCCCTAAAGCCCCGCCAAGCAAAATGACCAAGATGATGTGTAATCTTCCTCCCCCCTCAGCGAGCGAGATTGCCAAGATGACGGTCATCTTGCCCGTCACCAAGATGACCAAGTGAATTAGACTTAGCGGTTCCACTTTGCCGGCACAATGTACTGCTATTTTGACTGCTATTGCCAACACTATTGGCATTACCATTGCTGTTGCTATTACCAGTCCTATTTCGATTGCGATGACTTTTGCTTCTTCCATACCTGGACGACTATTACTCAAACTCTTACTACTGCTATTACTGTTACTATTGCTACTACCGGTACTATTACGATTACTAGTACAATTATTACGATACTGCCCTGTAACTAGTATGTTTTCTTTTTCTACCACTGGGACTGTAACTGTTACTCTTACTTATACTATTGCTACTACTATTACTGTTTCCGTTAACCCTTACTATTATTATTATTATTACTACTGCTGCTACTACTACTACCACTACTACCACTACTACTTCTACTACTTCTACTACTACTCCTACTCCACTCCCACACTCCCACACTCCCCCACTCCCACTCCCACTCCTACCCCTACTCCTACTCTTACTGCTGCTGCTGCTGCTGCTACTGCTACTGCTACTGCTACTGCTACTGCTGCCTGCCGCCGCCGCTGCTGCTGCTACTGCTACTGCTACTGCTACTGCTACTGCTACTGCTACTGCTGCTGCTGCTACTGCTACTGCTACTGCTACCGCTGCTGCTGCTGCTGCTACTACTAATAATGATACGAATACTGACACTAATTCGAATACTACTACTAACACCAATACCTGATACTAATACCAATACCAATGCGAATACTAGTAGTATTTCTGCTAGTACGATTACAACTATGTACTACAGCAGTTACTCTTACTCTTCTTATTCTTCGTAACGTTATGAATATGAGTATTGGCATTATTGTGAATGTATACATACATATGTATATATATATATATATATATGTATGTATGAATATATATATATATATTCTCGCGGGGCAAGACAAGTGTTAGTAGTATTGTTACTGTCATTATTGTTATTGTTGGTCATATTTTGCCATTGCTGCTTCTGGTGCTGTTGATCTTCTTCTTAGTCTTACGACTGATGCAAGTCTTGGTAGTCTTTTTATTCCTATTCTTATTGAACCCATTAGTCTTGCAGTTCTGCTATCAACACTATTCTTGCTTGGTGCTGTTACTGCTGCTGTTGTTGCTGCTGCTGCTGTTGTTGCTGCTGCTGCTGTTGTTGCTGCTGCTGGTGTTGTTCGTAGTGGTTAGTGGTGTTGCTGGTGGTGATGATGGCGGTGATGGTGGTGGTGGTGGTGGTGGTGGTGGTGGTGGTTGCGCTTGTCTTGCCTTGCTTGCTTGCATGCATGCCTGCTTGCCTCCGTGCTTACTTGCTTGCATGCTAGCCTGGTTTGAATGCTTGCTTGCCTGCTGTGCTTGCTGTGCTTGCTGCATGCCTCGCCAAGACTGTCAGTTGTGCTGCAGGCAGCGACAAACAGGCTGAGTCTTGCACTTAATACCCTCGGAGAGATGGAGCGTGATCGGCCCACCGTTGTGCATGATTGCACCAACCTGCCAAGTCTGCTCGCCACTCAGTTGCCAGCTATGTGAGCATTAATCGAACAATGGGGGCTGTGGAAAAACATCGCGGCGAAGCGGAACGTGGCAGCCGAACGAACTCGCGCGGCTGCTGTGTGCGTGCCACTTCCGAAGCAAACGGCTGAAAAAGGAAGCCAAGGGCAGGCAAAGGAAACGATAACGTCAGGGTGACTTCAGGCTGCCAGCAGAGAGGATGACTCGCTGGAACATGGTGCGGGTCCGAGGACTGGTGGTCAGAAGCATCTTCCTGGAAAAAGCTGAAGACTTCCAGCATTTTGCACTGCTCCAATCCAGTCCAGGGACGATTCGTTGCCGCAAGCTTGTTGGCTGGAAGGGCTTGCCATGAGAGTTCTCACCCTCGTCAAAGCACGCGCTCGATGTTCATCTACAGGCCTCCCATCTTCATCTAAATGTCAGCACATCACACCTGGCCAAACGAACACCCTTGCTCGGCAAGCTGTGAGTGTTCGAGCATTGAACGGACGAACTGTGAATCGCGGTGGACAGGCTCCCATGGAAAAGCCATGCAACTCCAGGAGACCCCAGCCAGCCGCACGGGAATGCAAGCAAGGATCCATGCAAGCATCCAATCTTTCACATGCATACCTGCCAAAACAAGAGACAATTTGACGATTCCTCCTCAGGGGTCATCGTTTTCGCACTATTTGAGGCTTTAAGCCTGGCGGAACGACTACTATTAACGCTTGTCCGGAAACTTTGAGAATCTGCGAGATGTCTGAGCGAAAGCGATTCAACATTTCGCTGAAGAGCACAAGCTGGCCAAAGGTACAGATTCGTCCAGAGGCAGCGAGCACGAGGAGCCGAGGATGACGCTGTCATGAGATGGTACCATGGCTGCTCGACCCAATGGACGTGCTGGTGGAAGGAACCTTATCATGGCTTGGCCATGGACACTCTGGCTGGCAGATGCACCAAACACACGGACGCCGGTGTCAATTACCAGTGGAAGTCTCCACACCGGAAAGATCACTAACGAAAAGCATGTGAGAAGCTTCGGCAGACTAGCTATGCACCTCAGCGGAGGCAGTCGTGGAACAGAACATATGTGAAATGCCGTGGACCTCCGCATCGCGCAGCACAGCATGGACCTGTCACGTACTGTGACTGGTGCAAATTTCAGAAGCAGCCGCAGAGTGCTTGCAATGCTGGTGGGGCACAGAGACCAGGCATCATGCAGGCAGACCCTTGGTTTTCCTCGTCTGTCGAGAACGAAAAGCAATGTCGAGCCCAACGGGTGACGTGAAGCCCGGATTCACCACTGGTCATGCGGGGCCGCTTTGTCTCCTGGAGCTTGAGGGCGGTGCAAGGCAGCTGTCGTTCCGCGATATGGCACGATGTAGCACGGCTGGACTGCTGGACTCTCCATGAATGGGCTGAGCCGGGGTCCATCTGGAGACCTCCCTGCAACAGGGCACGATCCACGATCTTGGGCCTCGGAACTGCAGCAAGAATGATTCAAGGTTCATATGCAAAGAGCAGCAACATTCATACCGCTGGCGAGTCCGCAGGTGGAAAGCAAGCAGACAAAGTAACAAGAGATAACAAGTCTCTTTTTCAGCGTATATTACCACGAGAGAGAACCAAGGAAGAGGAGGGAGAGGCGCTTCTCCGAGCCGAGGCAACTGTCTGTGCAGTCTCGCAGGACCGGATCAAGGCTAGTGCTCGAAACACAACAAGCAGAACGTGGCACTTGCGCTTGCGGTCGTTCTGGGTGCCAATACCAGAGGCGCTTGAAGACATTCTGTCTGGTGTGCGTTTGAAGCATTGAATGTCAGATGTCATCACCGTGAGGTTGGCTTACAACAGCTCCAAGATGCTACAAAGAGGTGACGGCCCGAGGTCCAGGCGCCAAGCCAAACTCCACCGCAAATCGCGCAGCCTCGACGTTTGAGACCGACTGTCGCTCTCGGAACCTCGAGTGCAGACTTTCAGAAAAGTCTCTTTGACAAACGGGCGGACAGCCATCAGAATCTACATCCTTGTAATTAAACGGAGGCGAACTGAGACGGGGGCTCGACAAGCAGCCGGCCTGCAACGGTTAGAACATCCAGGGGCTTGGCTGACCATCGAATGCAGACTAAGGCCGGCATGCATGTCGTCACCAACATCCCATGCAGACTCATCAGTAGCCGGAAGCCTTGCAGTAGATCGAGACCAATGACCGCAAGGGTGGCAAGATTTCTGACCTTCTTGGCCTTCCTGGTATCACAGGCAGGGCACACGCAACATAAGGCCCGAGTCTGTAGTTGCTGCGGTGTAATTAGGATGCGGACCGCAGAACAGAGATGGCAGCGCCGCCATCAAACTGCTCCTTCGCTGCGTCCTGGCGGCTAGGCTAGGTTGTCCATCTGGACATATTTCATCGGTACCGGCCTTTCTGCGTTCCAGCTCCGCCTCCACTGCCTTCAGGTGCAGAAGGCGAGCAGCTAGCAGCTGACAGAAAGCAGTCACGCGCAGGCCACGCGGCTCGCCTGCAGACGGCGTTCCGAATCACGCCGTGCTTTTTTGCCGGCCCCGAATGTTGTTGCAGACCTAGCAGGCTCAAGTTATTCCAGCTCGGATCCAGACAAACTTTCGCACATGCACAATGACTGACTGCCTGCTCAAGCTCAGGTGCCGGCTTGGACAGAATCGGATGGTTGGCCCGCAGAACCTAGAAAAAGCGAGAGGCTGTGTCAGCCTGGCACCAAGCTCTCGCGTTCCTCTGAGAAGGCACACGGGGTCTTTCAGGTGGACATCGCCGATCACAGGGCCACCTGTTGCAACGAAGCCAGCAGAATTCAACCACAACCCGCCGAGACACATCAGCGCTGCGGCAGCAATTTCATAGAGACAATTGGGAAGATCGACTAGCGAGTCCAGGACCATATAATACTCTCGAGCCACCGGCCTATGCACTGAAAACATGTCATCTGCGACCGTCCGCGGAATGCGACACACGTTCAGGTTTGAAGTACAGAGTTTGGGTGTTAAAGGAGTTGTTCTCTAAGGTGCCGGAGGCTTGTGCAACAACCCCATGGAGGAATCAGAGGACTGTACGGCTTACGCTTCGAATCCTCAGAGGCTTTTCTGACCAGCGGCTAAGAGCAATGACCTGCTAACCGACACCTTGCAGCCCAAGCTCGACACTCGAACATCGTAACTAGCGCTTCATGCCGTAAAACAAAAAATCTCGAAAACTTAAGCAACGGACAATGTACACCATCCTTCAATTGAGAATCCCGATGCCCTACTGCCGCACCCGAGCGAGGCACCTGGATTCAACTCTACCGTGGCAGCGCCGCTCGCATCCACAAGAAGCAGTCCGCTGCCGCCTCTACCGCAGCAATGTCCGTGTTTGTCCAGTGCCGATGGTGATGGAGGCATGGATACTGAGAGTGATGATGACAAGGACAGCGAGAAAGTGCTCCTATAACAACAGCAACCCCTGCGGCCGCGGCAAGGGCGGCTACAACGTCACTGCGGTTGCAACGGCGGCTTCTCGGCGACGACGACGACGACCAAGCGGGCCAACTACAACGACGACCGTGGATTCACTAAGACTACTGGCACCTGTACCTGTCCTGGTTGCACTTGCTCTCAACATCCCTCCCGTTCTGCTCTCTGCAGGCAGAGTCATTGCTCCGTACCGACCACCAACTGCTTGATAATACTTACGTACTTGAGGGACGAACGATTTCGTAGTTCCGGGTGCCTGCAACTACCTACCAGTGCTGGGTTGGCGAGAGCGATTTGTTTGCTGATGGCTGCCGGACTTTCACCTGGTCTATACATGATCTGATCAAGGACTGCCAAGACATTCAACTTCGACAACTCACCGCGTCCTTCACAGGTATCCAAGGATCTGGCACATTGGCGGCAGCTTCAGTTGCTGTAGCCACGCCAGAGCCGAGCGCAATGTGTGGCCGCAAAGCAGTAGTTCCCAGACCAAGGTCTGCAAGGCGCCGAAGAGATTTCTAGCTGGACGCTACGGATCACTCAGATCACCAAAACAAAGACGGGATTAGTTTACTTGATGTAAAGCCCTTCATCTTGTCAAGAACCGATAGCTGTGGTGGCCTGCACGCTAACCGACGGCTTCTCGAAGCCTTCTGTCTGCCTTCAATCACTGCTGACTTGTGTAACGCTAAGCTTGCGTTCAGGCCCTTGCCCAGCCTGTCGTGCAGGTTAAACACGCAGACTCCCAGGCCAGCAGAATTCATTCCCACCGGACAGAACCTGCCCAGGGATTGCGACGGCAAGCTTCGTGGGCAAGGAGCCGATTTGCACACTTGAAAGACATTGAAAGACAGATTCCAATGCTGAAACAACCGGATTCCCATACTGAAAAAGATTCCGGCATCGGTCATTCATGTCATCATTCGCAAACTTCTTGGGCCATATAGGGCCTATGCAAGATTCGCGCATTGCGGCGTATTGTCGCACCGAAGACTCGTGCGGTGAACGAATTGCTGGAATCGTGCGTGCTTCGGTCGTCGAAGTGCTCGAGTCGGGGCCAGTGCTCCATTCACGCCTTGCTGTCTTGAGGAGATTCGAAACTCTGCCGTTCTTGGCTGGCGTGTTTTCACAGTTGCGACGAGGGACCAATCAGATTCAATCATGCTCCACTCCGAACCCTCCAAGTTCTGTAGCATGCAAGATAATAAGAAAGCTCTTTCACGCACAACTCTGCACTAAAGGCCTTACTTGCCTAGCAAAGGTGGCAAAACTGCCTTCCTGAAAAGAGCCACACGGGGTGGGAGTGACCGCTTCACCGGTGCATGGCATTCAGGATTCATGTACCGAGCTTGCATTAAGTTGTTCGTGAAGCTGATAGTGCAAATGCAAGACAAATTGAAACACAGCCTCTATGCTCCCTGAGACGCTCCAGCATGATTCGTCTTCACAGGTGGCATGACTTCCACACGCTCACAGAGCCTGCCGTCACAGTCGTATGCCAGCACTTCCAGATCAGGTAGCTGTAGCCGCAGCACCTTTGCTTGTGAACTGCCCTGGATGCAAAGTAGCTGTGGCAGGCATGATGCACTTGTGCGATCGGCAACGAAGCATAACTTTCCATGGGCACGGGGCCAAGAGAGAGACAATTTAGAACCCTTTGAGCTTGGCCCACTGCACAGTCGAAATCTCCAAAGCCTGAGAAGACGGCAGCGGCAAGACATTGTCGAACGGATAGTTTTTGGCGGGGCTGTTGTCACACCCCTAAACGGCTACTTCCTCATGCTCGCTTTCTCGCTTGGGGTCTTTTTTCGCGCTCTGTTCAGGTCCTCAGGGTTTGGGGTCTAGGGCAGAAACCTAACGGGCCATACTGCTGTTGGAGGGTTAAGACCGAAGGAACAAATTAATATTTAAGGGGACAAAGAACAACCTGCGCACAGGGCTTTTTTCGCCCCCTGGGTTTGGCGGTCTAAAACCGAGGGGACAAAGAATAAAGAGACATAACACAAAGCGACAGAGAGACAGAAGGACGGAGACACAGAAATCACTGGAAAGAGAGAGGGTCACACAGGAAAAAGTCAGAGAGAGAGGGAAACAGACAAACGAGAGACGGAAACCAGCCGGGACGAGGGAAAGCAGAGGTCAGAGAAAGAGAGAAAGATAAACAGAGAAAAAGGGCGACAGACAGACAGAGTGACACAGAGGCAGAGGAAGAAAAGGAAGAGGGCAGGGAAGCGGAGAAGAAAGCAGGAAAAGGGCAGGGTACAGGAAGCGAGTTAAAAGGAACGGAGGGCAGCGGAAAGGACTGGAAGGGCGAGGAAGGGGAGCCAGGGGAGGGAAAGCAAAGGATAGTTAGGGGAGGGGAGGGGAGGGGGACGCAGAAAGAAAGAACGAAACGGGTCTGCCAAAAGCCACCGAGCCGGGAGCCTCCGAAGGGCAGGAGGCCTGCGAGGGGAGCCTGTCACAAGGGCACAAGGCCCAGCAAAGAACAAGGAGCAAGTAGCAAACAACTCGAAAAAGACTAGGAAATTTGACAGCAAGCTAAAGGCTCGAAAAAGACTGGAGAAAGAACCAGGAGGAAGCCGCCCGAGAGGGACTATGTAGAGAATTTGATCACATAAAGCAAACCTCTCGAAAGAGACTAGAGACATCGAGAACAAGGAGCAAGCCGCACGCAAGAGACCAGAGCATTTGAGAAAAGGAGCAACAGACTCGAAAGGGACTAGAGAATTCAAGAACAAGGAGCCAACCGCTCGAATGAAACTGGAACACTTGAGAACAAGGAGCAAACGGCTCAAACACGACTAGACAATTTGAGAACAAGGAGCAAACCGTTCGAAAGGGACCAGAGTATTACAGAAAAAGCAGCAAAAAAAGAGCAGACCAGGCGACAGAGACAAGAGAATTTCAGAAAAGGTAGCAAGCCAATCGAAAGAACAAGAAGACCGGAGACACAAGGAGCAAACTGCTCGAAACAAACAAGAAAATTTGAGAACAAGGAGCAAGCCGCTCGAAAGAGAGTAGAGAGTTTAAGAATCAAGAACAGAGAGCAAAACGCTCAAAAGAGACTAGAGAATTTGAGGAAAGGGAACAAACCGATCGAAAAAAAAGAAGGCTTGAAGAAGCGAACCGCTCGAAAGAGACCGACTAGAGACATTTGAGAACACCGGAGCAAACCGCTCGAAATGGACGAGAGAATTCAAGAGTACGGGAGCAATCTGATCGAAAGAGACTAGAGAATTTGTGAGCGAGAAGCAAACGGCCCGAAAAGAACTAGACGATTTCAGAACAGGGAGCAAACCGCTCAAAAGAGAAGAAGAGAACTTGAGAGAATGGAACAAACCGCTCGAACCAGACTTTTGAGAACAAAAATCCAACCGCTCGAAAAAGAACCAAACCATTCGAAAGAGACGAGAGAAGTTGCGGACAAAGAGCCAACGGCTCGAAAGGGACTAGAGCATTTCACAACAAGGAGCAAACCGCTCGAAAGGACTGGCGAGTTTGAGAACAAATGGCAAACCAAGCGAAACCGACTAGAGAATTTGAGAAAAAGAGCAAGCCGCTCGAAAGAGACTAAAGATAGTTGAGAACAAGGAACAAAGCGCTTGGAAGAGACTTAAGAACAAAGAGCAAAGTGATCGAAACAGATTACAGAATTTTGCATTCACAACACCCATGGACCCATAAACTGGCAGGGGCCTGCCTTCTGGCCACCTGTCCCTACTATGTCGTCCCACTAATGTTTATGTCTTTTTTCTCTTGAATTTCAGAGCAAGGAGCAAGCCGGTCGGAAAAAACTCGAGGATTTCAGACAACGTGGCCTCTCGAAAAGGATTGGAGAACTCGAGAAAGGGAGCTAGCTGCTCGAAAGAGACTAGAGTCTAGAGAACTTGAAAAACAAATCAAGCGGCAGAGACTAGAGAGTTGGAGAACAAGGAGCCAACCGCTCGAAAAGGACGAGGGAATTTGAGGAGGAGGAGCAGTCCGGAGATCTTGAGATAAAAGCCCTCCCAACCCAACGCCGGTCTTGAAAGGTCGCCTCGTGTACCCTTTGCCACCTAAAGGATCCTAAAGGTCTTAAAAGAATGCCCTGTTTTTGCCACAATGGGGTTTACTTGGGCCCTGTGGGGGGCTTCAAACGGCCTTTGAGGCATGAGGAACACATGAAGCCTCGAGGAAGCCAGAAAACACCTTCACAGGCCACGTAAGGCTTCGTGACAAGGCTTCATCCAGACGCGTACCACACGCGTCGCGGGTGTTTCTGTACTTATGTGTTTCTGTTGCTTTTCCTCCAAGCAGCGCCCTTCGAATTCGCAAGGGTTCGATCACTGTCACGTCTTTTGCGGGCTCGGGCTTCCGCCCTTGGTGGGCTTCCTGTCCTTCACGGCCTTCCTTCCGCCTTCTTGCCCTTATCTGCCCTTGTACCTCGCGGGCTTTCTGGCCTTTGCCCTTTGTGCGCTTCCCGCCCTGGACTCCCTGCCCTTCGCGGGCTTTCGCCCCTTCATGGGCTCACTGTCCTTCGCGGAATCTCGATCCGGGCTGCAGAGGGGCCATTGAAAGCCTGTTCGCTGAGGGGAAGGCTTGTTTTTGGTCATGGCTACGTGGCGAGGTAGAAGAAAACCCGTGCGCGAGAGAGAATGCTTTTTTGACCCTGTTCATGTTGGTCGAAATACGAATGTGGGGATGCGTGAAAATTCCGTATCCATCTGCTTGTCCCTCAACAGCCTTATCGTTTTTGTCTACTCTTATCGTTTTACAGTACTTTGGATGACTTCCAAACTGTTGGATGTGTCACATATTCGTTATCGTTTCATTTTACTCTTATCGTTTTACAAGGAAATCGATTGCTCCCACCTTGGGGGCGCATCTACTTTAAAAGCTGCTCTCCGTGTGTTTTTATCATCCCTCATATGACCCTGGACAGGGCAGAAGGCTTGCTTCGGACTGTCCATGCATGCTTGAGAAGCTGTTGAGCGTCGGGCCTACCCAGCGAAGAGAAAAAGGCTTTCCGACAATACCCCAAAAATATCTACGGGGACCAAGAAAAGCACAGCCCGATAGTTTTTGCAACCCTCACTGACCGAATTGGAAAGGAGGCACATTACATGCACGGTAGCCACGGTGAAGTGCTGCGAAACAGCCACGGGGTTCTGACGGAGCGAAAGGCCAAAGTGCAGCCCAGTGGCCGTAAAGAAGCCCAGGAAGATCCACTGTCTGTGACACTAGCACAGCGTCGCCGACACCTGGCTAAGGCTGCTGAGGAAATAGCAAGCATAAGACTGGCGAAATTAGATGCGATGTAGCTCGATTCCAGAAACGCCAACGGACACTGCATGGACGGATGCCTCACATACTGAGCATTTAACAACATCTTTGGAGCATTGGCGACTTCTCTGGCTTTGGACTATCTTACGACTGGATAGCAGGGACGAGAAGAGTGATCACAAGGACGATCATGGTGGCCTTGCTCGGATGTTCCTCACCGATGACAGGGTTTCTGTTAGCCTTCGAAGGCGGTTTTTTCAGGAGTGCCACTGGGCCTGACATAGGGCCATTAATGGATGGATTCTGTCTGTCTTCCGGATCCTGACTGCTTCCGAATAGGCGACAAAGAGCAGGCTCAGAGTACACGATGGCTAGCCGGCTAGCTTTCAAAAGTAGATGCAGACGAAGTTCAGCCTCTTCCGCAAGTATTGCGCTGACTACACCGTGCCCTGGCTAGAAGCTGTAAAGATGTTGCCAAAGATTTTCGTAAAGGGTGCACCATTTCCGAAAAAGCAACTACTCTATCTGTTCAAGCTTCAGGGTCAAGCAGTGCAAGCACAAATGCATGCTTATGCCTCCGATCTTGCTCGAATCACCGGCGATGGCAAAGCCAGTGCCTAAAGTAGACGAGCTGGACGTTCCAACAGCTGGAGCGGCTAGCCTCTTTACAAAGCATCGCCACGCCGACAATAGAGCAATGCTTTGGCCCATCGAAAAGGAACGACAATCATGAGGGCTACGGGCGAATATGCCAGAGCATGCCAGAGCGCATCGGCCAGTGTGTGGCTTCTTGCGCTTCCCTGACGGCTCGGATGCCTCTCAAGGCAACGTCATTGGCCCAACTTTTGCATCTAATGCCCTTGTGTCCCATCTCTGCCTCTGTGTCGCCTGGTCGGGTGCCCGAGACCTCAGATTCCTGCTCGGGCATCTGAAACTCCAAATTCAGAGTTTGGTCGTCAATGGCCTCTTCGGTAGTGCTAGCGTCGAGAACCAAGCTCTCACTACCTGATTGCTCAGATCTTGTCATTCTCAAAGGAGCTGCTGGCCGAGGCCGGGGCTGTCGGAGCTGCTGGACGTGTCGGTCGGGGGACGGATTCGAGCCTCAAAATTTGGACATGCCCCGGAACAGCGTCGTCGTGCTTCAGGGCCGATGCTTGCACGCGCTCTCGGCGCTGCAGCTCAAGGGTGTAGATCTGTCACGAAAGCTGCCACTTGTGTCTCAGACTGCTTATCTGCGTGAGTAGCTCCCGTATATCCTCGAAGTCCAAGAGCGACTCGTAGACATCCCAGCCTGGCACAAGCGAACGCTGCGCCCGCCTGCCTCGCAAAGCTGGATAGCGTGCTGGGGCCCACGCCCAATCCTTCACAAAGCCCATCGAAAAACGCTGCAGCAGTTGGGCAGCAGGCCACGGCACCTGCATGGTGCAGCATCCTCTGCTGCGCTCCGACAACGGACTGAAGCTGGATATCTGCCGAGAATGGCCGAGGCATATAATCATATAACATTGTGGGATCCGGCATCCGACCAAAAAATGAGTCGCACCTGGCCTTCTCGCGCCAAACATGCAAGCTCACTCCATTTCTGCATGGAGCAAGAAACTGGAGGAAGCCTCCCCACGACAGCTGATTTCCATCAAACAGTCACCGGTTGCTCATCAACTGAGAGCGAAGCTCCAAGTAGTAGTCCTGCCAAGCATCAGATCGAGAAGACAGATCTTGCGAACAGCATTGTCCAATGAATAGTTGAAGTTCTCTGCTGCCACGCGTCTGACAATCCATCCGTCAAAACTTCTCTTTTTAAGTACACATATACATACAGCCAGCCAGCGAGCCAGCCACCAGCAAAGCGGGCAGGCAGGCAGGCAGACATGCAGACGGACGGACCAACAAACAGACGAAAAGACTTAAAGACATACACAACCACATGCATGCACATATGCGCACATGACATGCATTCTCGGTTGGTCAGTAGGTCGGTCGGTGGGCGGTAGGATGGGTAGGGTAGGGTTTGGGAAGGGCAGGGCTGAGTTGGCAGGTCGGTACACCACAGATCAGCGCGTGCAGGCCTTGGCGTGGCAAAGGCCGTTCTTCGCCCGGGTGCCATAGACGTCCGCTAGGGCCAAACCCAACAACCGTGCTTCGCCGCCTGTCACTCGGTGAAGCTTTCCGATCTCGCACTCTCAGCAGGGAGTGGGCCTTTTACAGCGATCTCCCGTTGCAGAAGAGATTCCTGCTCCCAGGTTCGAAGCATTCAAACATAACCTACTGCTGTCAGTTTCGGTCCTCCTCCTGCTCATTCTTCTCGTCCTCATCCCCATCCCCATCGTCCAATAACTTCTCGCCGCTCTCCGCAAGCAAGGCGCCGGAGTCGTCACAGACCGCCATGGCAACAGTCTAACGAAAACATGTCCCGCTGCCACCTCAAACTGCGATGTCGGTCATCTGGGCTGCAAACATGCACCTGAGAACTTGCTCGCCCTGTTGAAGCCACACTGCTGATGTCACTCTTTCCACAAGGGTTGTAGCAGAGTCGAGCGCCGAATGCTGGAACTCCAATGCAAGCAGACACAAGGTGCTGTTGGAAGTGAACTATGCTTGGCAAAGCGTCTGAGCCCGTTGTGGCTGCAAGGTGTGCAGATGCAATGACAAAGCTTTCTGGCCTGTGCACACTCTCATGTCAACGACGATTAATTAAAATGCGATGGATCCGGAACTGAGAACAGGCTGTGCAAAGGCCTTCCCCGATTCACCGTCGAAGGCACGCCAGCACGTCTCCGATTTGCCTGAGCTCGATGGCAGGCAGTGCAGTCTGTAGAAAAAGGCTAGTTGAGGCTGCTACCAGGGGTTGTCGAAACGAAGGCAGCTTCGCTTAAGTCCTGCCAAAGTGCACAAGTTCAACTGCCAATTTCAGGGAGAAACTGGGCGAACACACAGCACGCGGAGTTCCGGCAATCCTCTTTCAGCACCAGAGCCCATGCAATCACATCTTCCCTCCAGCAGCGTGCTGCGACTGGCAAAGGCAAGGGCGAGCACTAGTACTAGGGTTCCGGCTGGTAAGGGCCAGCCAGGCTGGAATCCTGCCACGGCCACAGGAAGAGCATCGGCTGGTGCTCTGGCTTCGATTTCTCAACAGGCAGGAGTGACGATTTCGACTCGCAATCCATAGCCTGCCTCCCACGGCTCCAACCTCCGAGCAAAATCCCGAAGGATGTGACAAATCATGCCTCCGTGCTTCCTGCATCCTTTCTAATTCTAACCTTCAGCCCGGGCCTGGGCGGTTCAGGTGGGCACGGCCTTCGCTCGAAGCGTCCGAAGTCTAGAACAAGAAGGGTGTCACCAACACCTGTCACAGGAAGCTTTCGTTTTCGCGCGATGAAATAGAGCCGGGCCAGAGCCTTCCAGGGTTTCGGATTCCGTGATGCTCGGCAGATCCTCGTAGCCTGCGAGAGAGCAGCCACGAGAGAGGGCCTGGCATCTCTTGCCACCGTTCCGTGCTCGCTTCTCGGTGCCAGGCCCTCTGAGCTTTCCAATGGGCACTCGAAGTAGGCCTCCGGCAAAGACAGAGAGAGAGAGAGAGAGAGCAAGAGAGAAAGGGAGAGAGAGAGAGAGAGCCCTTCCCCTCAAGTCAGAAGCTAAGACTTCGGCCCAGGCCCCACTTTGTTTTAGCAGCTGGTCCTTAGGCCGACGGATCGCGGATCGACGGCACGACGTTTCGCGCTGCGGCATCTCTGCAATCCAACAAAGTAGGGCTGACACGCCTGCGCGGACACACATCTCCGGCCGGCCACGGACCTTTCCATCACTTGCGAGCTTGCTAGATTTGCGCAGGAGCTGGCCTGACCTTGATAGCTAAAGAATCAACTCGTTGCCCTTAAGCATGCCAGCCGACATCAAGAAGAGCTGGGAATCTTGATACGAAATGGTGAGCTTTCCTACGCATGGGGGCTTGCCTCACTTGGCCTGACTGAGTGAATGTGCTGCTCACGTTTGCCTTAGTGGTGATCATGTTGACGATGACCTTGTTCTGCGCATTGTCCACTGTCCACTGTGTGTTGGTTCCCGGTTCTTGAGACACTGCATGCAAACATTCGACGAGTCGGCATTCCGACTTACCTCGTCCTTCCAGAACATCGAACATACCGGAACGTACTGAACCAGATCACAGCACTTGGCTGGTGGTGAAGGCGTAGCATGAAACTTCTCCAGTAGCAAAGACACTGGGACAAAGGAACCCTGTTGATGAACAGGGCTCAGGACGAAGAGGTCTACAGACTTTCAAGCCCCAACCCCTCCGACATGGAAGGGCGATCTCAACGTGCCAGGGAGGATGGGTGGGGAAGACAAATGACTCAGACGCACTGCTCACTCGGGCCCCAGTGCCGCAGCAGTGGCATACTTTCATGCATGATCTTACTTGATGCTTCAAACGGACATCTGCCGAACCGTCCTGCTCGTTTGAATGCACTACACGACAAGGTGCGTTTTCTTTCCAGACGAAGGATTCATCTCGATTGTCGCCATGCAACCCCACTTCTCGTGGCTACTGCTTGCTGTTTTGTCCTGCTGGTTGCGGACCGCTGGATGCCGTGACTGTCACCAATCAGCTTGTCCGAAACCGTTTACACCCCCTTGCACATGGCCGGACCGCAACCACATGAGCTTGCATGGTGGCAACCCCTCTCAGCTGAAGTTGCACTAAGCGCTGTCAAAGAGGCCATCTGCCAGATGTTCCAGCGGTCGAACGGCGAATTTGGCTCCACCGCTTCCACAATCCTCCTGCCTGACGGTGGTGGCTCAAGTAACTGCTTGTTGCAACTTCATGCGCTTCGTGCGTTTGCCGCCAATACGGGTGCGCCTGTGTCTCTGAGCTCCTTCTCTTGGAAGGAAAGCCCCCATTCGAAGTGGAAGCTGGGCCTGCCTATGACCAAGCTGTAGATCACCATGACCTGATACTAATTACTTGAGTCAGCCAGTGACTCAGAGACTGCTTGCCATTAGCACTTTGGCGTCTTCAGAGCTTCTCCAGGCCGGACTGGGACCAAGACGGTTTCGCCCTCGGGCATGAGCAACGCGGCCGGGCTGCGAAGATCTGTGGCGCAAGAGACCACCAAAAGCTCTGTTCTGCTGGTAGGCTCGCATCTCAACCGGGCCTGGCAACGAAAGGGTCTGAGCCAAGCGCCCTTCTCCCTTCGCCTTCACTTGCTTCCGAGCTCTGGAAGTCTCGCTGGTCCCCCATCGCAGGATACGCGGGAGCGTCTGCTGTGCATCCGTCCTATATCACAAGGGTCTTCACGGCGCCCGACAAGGCTCCACCTCTCCCCGCGGCCTCCAAGCCTGATGGATGGAGGTCTGCACTTTAGCAACTGTCCTCAGAAATCCAAAGGACTCAGAGAGAGCACTCTGAGGACTCTGCGGCTTGAGCGAGAGAATCGATTCAACCAGGTCTCGGAGCGGTTTCTGCAATCCGTGTCAGGAGCTTCCCGGGGATCGCAGCTGCCAGCAACTTCTCGGGTCCTGAGCGGCCGGCCCCGAAACGGCGGGGCCTCCGCCGACTCCGACTTCTCTGAGCAGCGCCAAGGCTCTGAGGCTGTCGGAGGTGCAGAAGTTGACGCTGGGGGCCGGAGAAAGCCCATCCACAACCGTCCACCCCACCTCGGCGTGGGGCAGGTGGGGCCCGAGCTTCCACTCAGCCACTAAGCTTCCTGCGTGCGGTGGAAGGAGATTGTCTCTGCTGTGCAGGCTTGGGGCGACCTTTGCACTAAGACTCGCCAGGAAGCACTTCGAATCCCATGCCCTTTCGAAGTCTTCCGTCTCTTTCCGAAACGCACGCACACGCATTCTCCGCGCGCCTGGTACAAGGTAGTCGAGTTCGGGTTCCATCTGAGCTTTGCTGGCGAGAATGTGTAGACCCCGGAGCTGATCGCCTCTTCTTTGGGGGCCTCCAAAGCTAACCGCCAACCGTCGTTCTTGCAAGTCGGCGGGCAGTGTCACTCACACAAGACCTTGTCACTCTTGCCCCTGAGGCCGTTCAGATTGATGAGGCTCCAGTTCAAGTCTTCACCTTGGATACAGGCAAACCGTACCCGGCAGTTTGCGAGCCATCAAGACATGGCATCACCATCGCCTCGCTTCAGCATCACCAAACAGGTTCCACGCTTCTGGAAAACTTCGGTGTTGGCTACCTCAATGGGCAATACCAAAGAGAGGACTGAGGATCGTTGCACGCTTCACAGTGCGGCGAGGCGCCTTGAAGCCAGTTCTGACATAAATGCCATTGGCATCAGTCGACCCAGCTCCATCCACGACGACACCGGGAGCGCTGTCTGGCCTTGCTGCAAGATGCTTCGAGTATACCGCTGGTCTGGAATCGATTCAAGGCCTGCTGAGTACGCGGCAGATTGTGGCGTTCCAGCGGCTCGTTGCGGGTCAATGCACGCATGGGCAGCTAATTCCACTAATTCTGTCAGCCTATGTCGTGCATCAATAAATATACTTGCAATGCCTCCGCGAAGAAAGACTGTTGACAGCTTTGAGAGGTGCAAGGGTGCTTTGCTACTTTGAAAACCCCAGTCTGTTTTGCCAGTGTCGCGAGGAACGCCTGCGTCACCTCGGCTGTGAGTCGGGCAACGTCAGCAAGGGAAAAAGGAAGTGGTTCTGGGGCCTTCCTGGGGCCTTCTGCAAGCGCACAGAGCAACTGAGAGTCGTGTCATGCCTTTGTATGCAGCTGTGATGACCTTAGGCGACGCCGCAACGCAAGGGGCGATGGCTTCTAGCACGACTAGCACGTCAAAGAAGAGTCACCACTGTCGGGCTTGGTATGCGCGTGAGGTAAAGAAAATGTCACAGAGACATACATTTCATTCCTGCTCCAATCTTCGTCACCGAATACACGGATAACAGTGCCTTTGACCTATGAGCTCCAGAACTACGGCATTGAGCCTAAAGGGCAAACATCATGCAAGCTACGAAACTCCCCACAAGCCGTCTACATCCAGGGCCACGGCAGTCCAATGCTCACAGCATGTTTCTAATGACGGCTACAACAAGCTCCAAGCCTCCAACCCCTTGCAAATTCTGCAAACAGGGGCACCCCTCCACCGGGCAGAAGGAAGCCGGGCAGCCTCCCTCGCGCAGGGTGGAGCCTGCATAGCCTGCCACTTTGACGCAACTAGCGGCCTCATTGCGGGCTAGAGGCGTTTCAGCACGACTGAAATCCCTTCGCCGTCCTCTGAAGCCAACATCAGCGCAACTTTCCAGCTTTGCGATTGGCATGAAAGCTTCGACCGAGGGCTCGCAAAGACGGTTTATCATACGAATTGAACAATATGCAGATTCCATGTGTTTCCAGCTGTGATCGCTCATGAGTAGCAGCACGGTCGTGTAAAATCACTTCGTGCAGCAAATGTTCAATGCCAATAATGCTGCTATGCTGAAGCCCATCGTAGGACCGTAGGGACCGCAGACTGCAAAATCACGAGTTACGAGTCAAAAACACAGGTGGGGTTTAGAGGAATAATTTCTTTGATAATTCATAACCCTGTCCCTCCAGAACACATGCGGCCAAAGAACCCCGTGTGCACCAGTCCCTGCCACTCCAAAACAGACTTACAAAGTTGTGCAGGTTTGCGTGACGACGTTTAGGGTTGATCTTGCTGCGGCTTGCAACATGAGCCCTGAGCTCACCATCCCCAATTTTGGGCCAGACGCGATTGCTGCGCATGCCATTCACGTTGAGATGCTGGCAAGAATGTATTCCAACCTGCTCCAGCTACGACCAAGGAACGTCAAGATCACAGGGCCCTGTTCCAGCACATCGGGCAGGTGCCATCAGGATGAGAGGACTTCCCTTTGGGATGCATGAAAAAATGACGAGCCCACCGCAAAGCCGCAAACATCGCCAAACCGTGCTGCTCAGCTCAAGCAGCCGGCACGTCAGGAAGCGGGATGAGCAGGCACTTTTCCTGCGAGACTTGTACCCGAGTCCCGCTTTTCTTGGCAATGTTCGGACTGCTACTTGATGCAATCCCTTTACTTCCATCTCCTTCATGCTCGCACCGAGGAGATAAACCCCAGCTCGTACTAATCTCTGCTGATTCTTACGAGAAAGGTTGGCCGTCTCTCCAGCGAGGATCCACAATACTTGAAACACGATCGGATAAGTGAATCTTGGTGGCCTACTTACAATCGAGGCAGAGACTTTTCATATCTTGCCCGTCGTCTAACGAGTGCGAACGATGATCCTTCGAGATATCCGACTTGTTCGGTGAAGCCATGTGTCATATGTGTGTTCCAGGCCAAGCGCGCTGGGCACCCACAGCGACTTTGGCACAAGCCGCTATTGTCTTGAAACAGAACGCATGTCCTCGATCAGACTCCTCCAAGTCTGTCCTGAGTTTCACCGCAGGAACTGCAGATGCGCACACAGCTTGAAAGCCATCCCGGCGACGATGCTGGGAGCGCGGCCAGGCGCACAAGACAGGTGGCCGGTCTGCTTCAGATGCTTGCGGCAAGCCTGTTCACATCGCGGCAGGTGGCCGGTTCAGATCCAAGGCCCAGTGTGCAGCTTCTCACTCTGAAGCTGGGCCTTCGCGCGCACGAACTCCTGAAACTTCTTCAGACTTCAGAGCAACACAACCATACGTCAGCAGGCTCAAGAACAGAACAGGCTTCAACTCGGCTTTGTCCGCGGGTTCTACTGGCTGTCCCATGGGACGCTGCGCTTCCATGTGGTCCTTGTTGAACCGAGCATGGCATAGCTGCAGCCAAGCAGGCGCAGGACCCCTCGCTCTCCCGGCCGACCACAACACGCCATGTAGCTCCCAGTGTCCTAGTTTTGCTACCTGCCGCACTGTACGATATCTCAGTGCATACTACAGCCGGCAGGTGCGATGTGATGTCAGCGGTTGAGAGGCTTTTCCTCTCCACCGTCTCCACCCCATTCAACAGATGGCCATCCCGGGAGAGTCATTGGAAACAGGATCGCGGCTGTGGAAGGAACTGCCTCGAACAAGCAGGTCGCAATCAGATTCTATCATGCCACACCGGTAACATCGCTTTGCGTTTCAGCACCCGGCGTTCTTTGAGTGTAAGAGCACCCAGGTCCGTCAACAGCATGGCCACTGGCAGAGCTGGGTTGGAAGGCGAGTTCCTGGCGGACGTTGGGAGGAACTTCGCCTAAACTGTACTGTCCTGTGGCAAGCCTGCTCTCATCGACGTGGGCTCGGCCCAGCAGCTCTACAAATTTCGCCGTGACATCGAACAGCCGCGTCATTGAAAATCGCGACGTCGGCGTGGCAAAGTTTGTGTCCTGCGATACCAGCAATCGGCACATCAACTTCATGAAGGCAGACGGAAGAAAGACAGCGAACCCTCCCGACAAATGCATTGCACAGTGTCTTGGCGGTGGAGCTCCATCCACGATTGTCCATCCAGAGAGGCTTCCAGCAGCCACCGGACCTGAGGCATGAGCCGGTGCAGATTGGTGCAGCCCCAGGTGCTCTTTGCGACCAACTCGCAGGATCTCGTGAGGGCATGTCATCGCCGGTCGTAAAGCCAAAAAGGAAGGGTCCATCGCGAGGCAGGTGCGAAAAATCCATCGCCTCGCAAGTCTTTATATAGTGTCTTCTATGGGCAAGCAAGGCATCCTTTGCTCGGAACATCATCACGATGAGCACATTCGAGTGTGAGGTGCTTCGTAAGTCACGGACCAGGGTGACGTTGGGCTCCGATGACACCCACCACTTGGTCCTCAAGTTTCCATCCACCGCATTCCGAGGTCCTGCAACAAGACTCTGAAACTACCACGACATTGCGCACTACAGCTTGCTTCTCTTGCAGTTCACGACTCCTTGGTAGGAGGGACCCACACCGGCAGTGCAGCTCACGTTGGATGCAGTGGGCTGGACTGGCTTACCTGATGTGGTAAACTTTGGCCATCTATAGTAATAGCCGCAAGACATGCAAGCACCAGCAGAAGCAGAATCACCGAAACAGCATTGAGTGCCTGCACGCCAGAGCAGAAACTCTGACAACTGTACGCCCTGAGGCATACGTGCATCTCCGCCACCACGCGTGGCAGTGATCGTGAAGCGGATGTTGACACTCCTGTAGGTCTGCAAGACTCAAGACCGGGTGGGCCTAACTAGAGTTTTGGGGCCCTACCTGTGATCGTACATTTCGGGCAGCCGGGAAATGTACGATGGAGGGGTTTGGCAATGTACTTCCGGCAGGGGCCCCGGTTGTACATAAACACGGGTTTTCGGTGCCAAATCAAGCTTTTTTTGGTTCAAGTTTCGCAAACCTTCTCAAACCGAGCGTCTCGGCCGCTTCTCCCTTGTGCACGTCAGCATCGCATGGGCTACCACGTTTTGTGTGTTTTCTCCAGTCTTGTGTTATCTGCGCTGTCTCTTGCTCTTGCTCTTTCTCTCTCCCCCCTCTTGGTCTCTCTCACTCTCTCTGTCTCTCTCACTCTGGCTCTCTTATTGTCTCTCACTCACTCACTCACTCATTCACTCATTCACTCATGCACTCGTTCGCTCACTCAATTCATCTCTCTCTCTCTCTCTCTCTCTCCTTCCGTCCTTCCGCAAGGGTTGAATGGGCGAGTTAAGCCCCCGGGGCTTTAGGCCCGCCCGTTTTACGGGTTGAATCTCTCTCTCTCTCTCTCTCTCTCCTTTCGGAAGGAGGACAAGGACTGCAAACCCGAATCCAACTAAACTTTGCACAGCTTGCGCTCCTTCGGCGGTCCTGCCTTCTCACCCCTCTGTGCAGCAGCTGCTCTTCAGCTGCCGCTGTACATCCACACTCTGGACTGGCAGCCCCTGTTCCGCGATCTGCGCGATCGCATTCCAGAGACATATACATATACATATATATATATATACACACACAGAGGAAGGATCAGCGGCTTCAAATTGTCCACGGAAGCGTTGCCGCCAGATCTGTGCGCAGCCAATCAGAATCGACGCCTGGAGCCACTTGCAGACAACAGTTGCCGCACGACGGCGCGGCACCCTAGAGTCTAGAGTCTAGGGTTTCTGGTTCCAGGGTTTCTGAGTTTAGGGTTTTCTGGTTCCAGGGTTTGGGGTTGAGGGCTTCAGGGTTTCTGGGCATGGGGTTTCCGGGTTTGGCCTCCAACAACTCAACAGCCTGCAATCCCTCTTCTAAGAAGCCTGACAAGCCCTTCTTTTTGAGTCGGCCGAATTGTACGTTGTCCAGTCATAAGGTACAATTCAGCCGACCCGGCCCCGGGGTACCTTTAAGGGTTCCTTTTAAGGGGGTTCCTCTAAGGGTTCCTTTAAGCCCCCAGCCCTCATCCCTCCAAAACCCTAAACCCCCAACCCTTAAAGCCGTAATTCTAAATGTAAAGCCTTAAACCCAAAGCCCTAAGCCCTCCCTTAAAGGAAAAGGAACCCTTAAAGGAACCCCCTTAAAAGGAACCCTTAAAGGTACCCCGGGGCCGGGTCGGCTGAATTGTACCTTATGACTGGACAACGTACAATTCGGCCGACTCAAAAAGAAGGGCTTGTCAGGCTTCTTAGAAGAGGGATTGCAGGCTGTTGAGTTGTTGGAGGCCAAACCCGGAAACCCCATGCCCAGAAACCCTGAAGCCCTCAACCCCAAACCCTGGAACCAGAAAACCCTAAACTCAGAAACACTGGAACCAGAAACCCTAGACTCTAGACTCTAGGGTGCCGCGCCGTCGTGCGGCAACTGTTGTCTGCAAGTGGCTCCAGGCGTCGATTCTGATTGGCTGCGCACAGATCTGGCGGCAACGCTTCCGTGGACAATTTGAAGCCGCTGATCCTTCCTCTGTGTGTATATATATATATGTATATGTATATGTCTCTGGAATGCGATCGCGCAGATCGCGGAACAGGGGCTGCCAGTCCAGAGTGTGGATGTACAGCGGCAGCTGAAGAGCAGCTGCTGCACAGAGGGGTGAGAAGGCAGGACCGCCGAAGGAGCAAAAGATGCGCACAAATGATCTCGTTGCCATGGCGTCAAAGACCAACTGGTCAAGTTTAGTTGGGTTCGGGCTTAGATACTCAAGAGAGAGAAAGAGAGAAAGAAAAAAACGTCAAAGGAGAGACATCGAGAGAAGATGAGGGAAAGAACAAACAGAAGGGAGACAGTCAGATAGAAAAGGGGGGGAGAGAGGGGACAGAAAAAAAAAGATATTCACGAAAGAGAGAAAGAACAGAAGGAGAGAGAGACTGAAAAAAGAGAGACACAATCAAAAGGGAGAGAGAGAGAGAGAGAGAGAGAGAGAGTGCGCAAGCACGAGAGCGCGAGCGAGCGAAAAAGGGAGAGAACCGGAGAGCCGAAGCGATGATGATGTGCAGCCGGGAGAAGCGGCAGGATGTGGGGAGGTCGCCGCCACCTAATGACCACTTTCGCATGCACATACCAAAACACAACATAGCCTCCGGAATAATGTACGACAAAGGGGGGTCATCGTACATTACCGTCAATATGTAAATTAGCAGCCTGGTGTACGGGCACCCTCGTTGTACATTAGTTGGGCGCCCCCCTACTCAAGATCGCTGCTGGATCGAGGATCTGATGCGAGTGTGCAGGGCACCTATGCGGAATCTGCAATCCCGCTCCTTTGATGCGGAAGGTGCTGAATCCAGGGCCCACCCCCGTCCATGCCAGCTTCCAGAAGCAAGCTGCCATCCGCCACATGCGCAGCTGTCAAAACACCCTGCTCGGCGGCTGACATGACCGGACAGGATGAGCGACGCCGATCCTACTCCAAGCTGCAGTTGAGCGTCGGTCGATTGAATTCTTCTCCCTTCAGCTGGAGTTGCCCACCGGGTTCTGAAGCTAGCCTCGGAAAGATACAAATTGTTTAAAAGGTGCATGGAGATTGCACTGATTTTGATGAGCTTCTGTCTCCAGGACTTCGAAATAGTCTGCTTGCAAGACAGCAATATACCGATCCTTAGTCACCGATGATTTACGAGAGCACTGTCACTAGCACCTTCTGTCTGCATCCTCCGCTACAATGGCCACGCTGTCTGTCAGAGCTTTCTGGCCAACAAACTGCATGCAAAGCCTTGATTGCCAGGCCGAGCCGCAGAGGGGCTCGTTAGCCACTCTCCTGGTGCCAGCCATTCACCTGGCTCCAGGCTTGTGCAGCGCCGGTGCGAGCCACAGCCGCTCGACGGGCCGACTACAGCCTCTGTGCACAGCAAGATGCGCTGCCAGTCTCCAGAACCAAGAGCAGAAGAGCAGAAAAAAGAGGACACAATTTATCGACGCCTCCGTCCCGCAAAGGCTTGCGAAGGCGGCGAAGCGCTGCAGCATCGTTGTCAGCCATGGGGGACCATACAATCAATGTAACGGGATACGGATTCCAGACTACGAGGTGTGCACGCAGCTACTGCATGGGTCGCATTGAGCACGAGAATAACGCCCCTTCTTGCAGCATTGCCTCTGCAGCGCTTCCAAATTAAGAACTCTGGCGTCAGTTTGGTTAGCAATGCATCCAATTCATGATTCGGCGCCATGTGAGAGCCAGGCCTGCAATCCCTCGTAGCATCAGTTGTCCATCGCACAGCACACACAAAGCTCCAGCACCACGACCCACAACATGCCCAGAAATGTGCGAGCTTGGACCTTGGGCCCCACATAGCATGCGACAAAAACACCATGATGCCATGATGACCATCGAACATCACCGTTTAGCACGAGACGAGACGGCTTATGAAATCGACCGACAACTCACAAAGTGCTGAGGCCATGTACTGTAGTCAGCGTGTGCAAGATGCGCCATGCAGCAAACTTGTACGCAGTAACAGTTTCGAGCCGGAACGGTCTGCCCTCCTTCTTGCACTGAGAGCATGCGTGATTCCTAGGATAGAAGCTGAAACACGACATACGAGACGACGTGCTAGCTGAACCACCAACTGATCCGGCCAACGCACGGAGGCGCCACACGCACAGCTTCACATTCACATATCTGGAAAGCCTGTTCGGTGCATCCGCACTGGGGCATACCCAGCGAGTAGCCGAGGGCCATCAGTCTCAGGGTTTCGACGGTACAAAGAACAAAAGAGCACGAGAGCTCTCAGGTCGGAATGAAGACGCCGTACGAAGGTCCAACACTAGAGCGAAAGCAATATTTGCCAATGCTAGCCGCTGGCTCCTCCCAGCCTTCAAAGTCCGCTGAGAGCTCTACGAGGAGCCTTCACCGACAAACTCTAATACATGGCCCTTGCTGTCGCCGTGCCATCCATTGTCAGCAGACCCTTCACAGTCAGGGCACCCTCTTCCCCGCGGAAGGGATCTTGAAGTTTAAGCACGGGGGCCCAGAACCAAAAATGGCGTAGCAGACTGACGACTGGGGACACCTCGACAGACCGAAACACGGAGCAGCGTCGTCAGAACAAACACATACGAGGCGATGGAATACGATGAGCAAATCCACGTAAGAAGGTTACCCGTGCACCAAAGCTCAGCGGTGCTCCAGGTGCACAACCCGGCCGCAAGAAGCCGTGCCGTAAATCAGAAAACTAGTGCTCATTCTCAAGTCCACAGCGCCCACCGCTAACAGCCATGCGACGGGCGGCACTGCTTGCCTTTCGCAATAGTGACGAAGAAGGAACAACAGCAGCAACGGATGCGACAGCGGTGACGCATCTCAAGCAGTTGGCAAAACACAAAGTGCATTATATAGGGTAATACCAGAAGTGCATCCTTTTGGGGGCGACTGTCCTCTGGAGAATGTTGGAGAAAAGCTACACTTGACTGTGGCTGCACACTAAAGTCAACGTGACGAGTGACGAGAGCACATGCGCATGCACGCACATTTCATGGATGCCTGCACATGAATCATACAAGCTGCAGTAACGCTGGCCTCTTGGCAAACAGGGCAACGGAATTTTGGCGATTTTTGGCCGATCCTTCTCAACATCGCACACACTTCATTCGCCACTGTCGCAGGACTTCCGTCAAAGGCCTGACCCTCCGACTCTCGCGCTTCGACACCACATCAGGGTCCGTGCTTAACTCCTCACGAAGTGTAGGCACGGTTTAAGGCGCTCAACCAGCAATTCTCCGAGAGCCAAGCCAACGGTCGCAAGAAGTCAACGAAACCGGTCTCCTGCGGATGCGATGCCGTTTGCCAATCTCTGCACAGTATTCACTGGCCAATACTGGCTACTTTGCCTCTCCGGCCAAAAGGACCTCTGCCCATGTCGCCTGCTGATGCACTTGCAGGCATGCAACCATACAAGACAGCCGTCAACACATTCGCCAACACCGTATTGAAGCTGTGCTACCCGTGCTGTGTCTTATTGAACGGTTTTTGTCTGAATCTCTTCCAGAGCAGGCGGCAAGGACGACACTTTGGCATCCAACCCTACTCACTCACTTCCGCACAGGTTTAGGTTTTAGGGTAAACCTTAAACCCGGATAAATCCCGTATAAACCAAACCCACAAAACACTTCCCCCTACCCCCCCAACAATTGTTACACAGATCTAGGTGAGAAGCACGAGCATCATATCCGGCAGCCCAAGCACAGGGCTATAGGCTAATGCATCAGGCGGATAAGAGACGATGCCACAGGATTGGGGGGACGGCAGACGGGCTGTTAAGAAGTACATAGTAGACTGCTGCTTCAGGATCAAACTGTCACAGCAAACCGTCAATGAATCGCCTTGTTCGCCTTCTCTCGACGCTTCCGTCCTCGAGCCTGCCCGAGTTGGCACAACCATCCTCATTCTGTTGGCGGCAGAATTTGAGGATCCCACGTAGGACTCCTGGAATCAGGTGAGCTTGCGCTGACATGGTGGGGGTTCCCAAGATCCAAGAGCGAGGCCGACATTCGCATCTTTGGTTCGATGGTGCTGGCGAGATGCTCGGAGGCCTCGGCCGGATCGAGCACTCTAGCCCCAGTAGCCTGGGCATTGCACTTGGTTGCCACGGCTCACCTCCACCACCAGGCTGAGGAGCCCATCCAAGACCTTCGAGGGCATCTCCGCTTCGAACCTGCCGCGAAAGAGCGAAGAGCGATAGTTCTGCCAGTGTAGATGGAGGAGGCACTAGAGCTGCGGCCTCTCTCTCTGGAGCTTGCGTGACCTGACATCGTCTCCGGCCTTGGTGCCATGCGGCTATGCGGAGTCGGACCATGCGGATCCCGTGCTCCACAAAGCAACAAGGACAAGGATGACGCCGGCGTCTCCTCTTCCGACCTGGCTCAAAACTCCGCCGGAAAGGATCTCCCACTTGTCTGGCTGCAGAGTTTCTCGCGTGACATTCATGGCATCCTTGATGCTCTTCCGCACCGCAGACATGGCCTAACACTGGCAACAGAAAACAAAGGCCAATTGTGGGACATCAGGCAGTCGCCAATCCCAGAGCCACTTCTACGAACTTCTCAAGCCTCAATCGCCGCTTCCGCAGGCACACCGGAACCGTCGCCGCGATGGTCTCCAAGGAGGCTTACCTCCCAGCCCCAGACCTCACCGCATCTCAGATGTCGCCCGCACAGCACGGTGTTCACTACACCCCACGGTGCCTTCACGGCAATAATGTGTTCCGGGGCTCCAGGAGACTCTCCTGTACTTTGTCGGGCCAACACAAGAGCTCTTTCTCACTCGTACACTTTCTCGCCTGCAGGCCCCGGGCCCAAGCAGACGGACATTATGGTTCGGTCCGGGCCTGCGCAGACCACAGCATCCAGGTATGTCGTAACGCAAGTTGAGCCGTGCACACTTGCTAAGCCTGCTAAGCTCGTGACAAAGGGCGGCGATCGCATATAGGATCTCAACCTAAGACCGGATGTGAAGGCCACCGATCTGCTATGTCGGGAAACTGAGCTCACTGCTGCATTGAAAATGGTCACACCTTCCAGCTTGTAACATGTTGCTGTGCAGAGCCGGTGGCCCTTCCGGCACGGCTTGCACTTGCATGTTCTGCTTACGCCATCCTGTCAAATCGTCTGGTGCCCCTGCGTCTGCTAAGTAACCTTCCTTCTACAGGCTGTGAAGCCGTTGTTCGGCTGGCACATCGACTGGCACAATGAGTTTCCGCAATGTACAACTCGTCGTAGCGCAATAAGTTGCTATTACTCTGTCGTGCCATGCTGTTCATTTACTTTGTTATCCGGGGGGAGCATCGCCATCTTCTTAAACTCATCGCAGCTAAGAGCATGCTGACTTCCGCTTTGCTAAGTCGACACGCTGGATCAATTCCAGCTTGTTCGCTTGAACTGTAATAGATCTAGCCCTAGCACGGTGCGCCAGCAATCAAGCCACCCAACAGCAGATGGCCATATCGGGACGCCGCACTTGAGCCGGATTTGGCTCTCTCCTCCGGTTAATCAGCAGTGGTTCCTTCACTGGTTTCTTCGGCGGTCTGCTGATGGAGCTCACTTGTGTACGCGTGCAGCGAGAGTGTCTTCTCGTGATGGCTTGTTTGTCCATCCAGGTGAGATCTCTTTATCAGGACATTGCTAGCTGCTAACACTTAAGAGCAATGGTAACCCTGTTTGTTGCTTGACCTCTGCACCTGCCACAGCCATGCATACAACATGCCAGAACAGAAGCCACAGCCATGCCATGCTCTTGAATGCTGCAGCCGTGTTGTTGCCATGGTGCAAGCTGCAAGTCGGGCCTGTCGTGCGCACAGCTGTCCTCCAGTTGTAGAAGCACCAGGCACGGCGATCTATTTCCTTTGCGCTTCCTCCCAACTGACATCTGCGAGCCGCGAGCCTTGAGCTCAGCAGCTGCAGGCTGGAAGCCGTGCCTCGAGACATGGAATTTACTCAAAACAAATCTTGGCTATTCTAATTCCTACCGGCGGCCGTCCTTGGAACTCACTACACCTTGCAGTGATTCTTGGCGATCCTATCTCATGGGCCAGCACAGCGTAACACTTGCCGCGAATGCGATGGACACTTAGGGCATCTGCAGAAGAAGTCATCACCGGCGTTCATGTGACAGGGAAAGCCTGGCACATCAAAGCTACCATGCAACAAAAACCAGCAAAGATGCAGGGAAAGCCTGAGACTCGCCCGAGCTCAGACATCTGCTACTTCAATGCAGTACACGGAGTCCGCCCGGCTGGGACCAAGGCCCAGCGGATTGCGAGCTTCGAGCAAGCCTCTCACTTGCTTCTGCTTCTCCTTCAACAGGTGTTCTTCTGGTACTACATTGAGAATCCGAACATCTTCACACACAGTCCTCCTCGTTTCGGGTGTTCTTTTCTGGAAGGAAGAAGGTGATTTGATACGGCGAGCTCGGCCGAGCCTTGGTGACTCAAACCACCTGCAAGCAGCGAATGACTCCTTGCGAGCCTCGAAATCTGACGGGAGGTCTGGGGACACAACTATGACCTCTCCTGCGAAGTCCACGAGGAGTGCGCCCAGGCTGAACCTGAGTCAGGCTTAGTTCATCAGTGACCGTCCACGTCAGTAATTTCCTTCATGTCCATAAGAGGTGCATGCGGCCGCTCTCTTTTTTAGAGTTTAGGACTCGGACTCGAGCACATCCGAAATAAATACGACGCAACGAGGCCACTGCGCGTGGGCAAGGCTGACGGAGGCGCTGGCCCCAGCCAGGACAGGCGGCTGGGCAGGTTCCGGGCCCAGTGGCAGCTGAAGCCTGAGCTCGGCACCCTGTGAGGTCACCGTCTTCTAAGAATCATCAACAGGAGCCCCCTCGATAACCTAACCTTCAGGGCTGAACATCATTGGCAGAAGTGTCGTTCCCAAGCTGAGTTGACCGAAAGCTCTATGGGGCAAAGAATCAGCAAAATCTACGGACCTGTGCAATTGCGGCATTGCTCTTGAGTTCTGGGACTGACAAGTCTTGCAGGCGAATAACTGTCGGAAGAATGCAGCTACTTCTACCGGACCGTCCGGTACAGTATTGATTCCAACTCCGAAGCAGCTGTATTTAGTGAGGCCCAAACTCTTTGATGGATTCCGGGGGGAAGCATACCTCACGATGACCAACTGCCACTGCAGTCTGGACAAGATTGCGACGAGGCTGTGCCCCTCACGGCTGCAAACTCGGACTTCTTGCCCTCCTCGACCACAGCGCCGTTTGGAACGGATGGAGTTTAGAACCAAGCTTCAGTTGCAAGGTCCTTGGCCACAAACTGTGGCGGCCGACCACAAAGCTGCGTCATCATGTTGGGCAGCCTCGCAGTAGCGGGAGGTCACCGTCTTGTGTTGCGTTCTGAAGGTCACGAGGATCGAGGGGTGTCGCCGCCACCCGGTATTGTTGTGGAGGCAACTACAAAACCTGCAGTCTTGCAAACCCGGCCCCGACAAGAGTGATTATGTAAGACTTGCTAGCACCTGACCCATGGAATTCATAAGGGACTGGGGCCACCAGGCTGCAGTCTTTTGTCAATGCTCCCAGCATCCAGGTGTGCCAACACACCGATGTTTGCACGTGTGGAAATCTTGCTTCTGTTTGCCGCAACCAAGGAAGCTAGGGAACTTACCCCTTGTACGCGAGTGTGCAGAGTGTGCACTGGTTCTGAGACTCCTGAAGCCCTGCGACAGCCAGCCACAAATCTGCCAAGAACGTTCTCCACTGCTGACAATCTCACAATCCATCTCTATCTCTATCCTCTAGCTCCATCATCTTTTTGAAGCCGCGAGCTTTGCTTTGCTCGGGGTTTGAACCAACCACAGGTAGATCCTGTGGCCCGCTCCAAAAAGCAACCCCATCCCTGATGGACTCGGCTGTACAGAAAAACTGGTTCCTCTGCGGAGGCGGCGGGTGGGGCCGTTTGTTTGTGCATGAACTTGTTGTAGCACAGGAACAGGGGTCACAAGGGAAAAAAGTGCCTCAATTATCGGCGCGCGGTCCTTATGTCTGTTGCGGGCACACCATTTTGAAGGTACGAGGATTTGAGTTTGTGCCCCCTTGAAGGTTCAATATGAGGTTCGCTGCAGCAACGGAAGCTGCGGCATCACTGGGTCTCCTTCTTGGTTGATTCATGTTGATTCGCGGTTGTGGGTTTCCCGTCTGGCAGAACCCTCCGTGTACCCTCAGGTATATGGTCCCAAATGATGGGCATTTAGGGTTTAATAGAGGGTAGATGGAGGGTTTAGGTGCTTGCAAGGTAAAACTGAGTATCATATCGAAGGAGTTGCACACTGCATACTTGTAGTTCTTCTCACCCTTTTTGACTTTGTACATCCGTCTCGCTGCTTTCGTAAACTTTTGTGCGAGTCCTTCTTGAAGATGTGAGCCCCCATGTTGCCCATCTCGTTGTTTTGGTGGCACGCTGGGCTCAGCTGATCGCAAAGTGCCAGGTACCCAGTGTCGAGGTTTGCTGCCCTGTTTCTTGTCCCGGGTGCCCCCATACGTAAGGTTCGGACGGCTTCTCGAAGTGAATCTGTTCGTAGTGATCCACAGCTCACTTCTGTGTCACTGCACATTCGTGGATAGTCATCTCCTGTGCCGCGGTTGTGTGTCCCTTCGAGGATGCCTTTGTGCCGCTGGTCCTCGCTGTGAAAACCCCCGTGGCGGGCGCGGCTCACACACTTTTTGGGTCAACACCTGGGAACCTGGTGTCTGCCTGGCCTCGGACATCTATGCTGTCCGGGAGTTCTTGGCTGCGTCCCGGCGCCCTAGAGAGGGGGCCTCGTTCACTTCAATTAGCCATGCAGTGCGCAGCAGGCTCGTGGTCAGGTCCCACTTCTGTCTGCTGCAGGATGCCTGCTGCAGGATGCCAGGCTTCTTAAGGGTGTTGCGAGGAGCAACACACCCTCCGGCAAGAACAACTCCTGCCCAGCCGCATTCGTCGGCTCCAGGAGTACCTGCGGATGTATTCCCCGAGCGATGTAGGGACGGCTCCCCTTTGTTGTCATCAACACACGCATATCCCATCGCCCGTTGCCTCGGTACAAGGCCAGCAAGTTGCTGTTCCGTCTCAAAGGGAATGTCGGCGGCAGGGTCGGGGGCGTCCCCGATTCGAGCCAAGTCGCAAGTGCTCGATGTGGGGGGATGTGCACCCTCTGTCTGTTCTGGCTGGGCCGGTTAGCTTGCTGTCCGGGGCCGTGCCTCTCCGTGCCTCCTGTGCTTGACCTGGCTGGTGTGACGGCCTGTGCTCGCGATGCTTGCGGCCGGTCTCGTGGCCGGTGTGGTGCTGGTAGTGTCTCCTTGGGCTGACGCGGCTGCCACGGTGCCTGCGTTCACGTCTGCGTTTGGTCGGTGTGGCTGTGCGGTTCGTGGGGGGGTCCGCCGAAGCTGGCGAGCCGCGGCGGTCGGTGGTGGTCCCCTGCTGTTGTGGAGTGAGGGGTAGGCGGTGTTCCGCCCAGTCTGGGTCCATCAGGTTCCCCTGTGGATGGCTTGAATGTCCTATCTCTCTCCTCGCCGGGTCGTACAGCCATCCTTCCACCTGTCGCCACGTAAGGTGGTCAGGCATGGTCAGGCTTTTGCCAGCCTCTGCGCCGAAATTCTGCTTCAATAGCGCTCTTGTTATCTTTAGGACTTTAAGACGCGTGCGCTGAGCCTGACCTTCCGGCCAGCGCCACTGTTGCTCTTGCTTGCTTGCTTGCTTGCCTGGCGTTTAGGGTCAGCTGGGTCAGGGGGAGGACCCCAAGACCCCCGCGCGGGAGTGCTACGCCGTTGTCCACTCTCTCGTTCTTGCTTGCTTGCTTGCAAGGCGTGTGGGAGGTAGGGAAGGCCCCTACACCCCCTGCGCGCGAGCGCTACGCCGCTGTTCGTGTCTTGAGTGAGACTTGGCGACGCGGCTTGGCCAGGTGGGATCCCCTATGCAACACACGCAGTCCACTTAATGCAAACCATGTAGTCCCCGCCTGGCCGAGCTCGCGTGTGTCGGTGCAGGTAATCCGTAGGTTTCTACGGCGTGTCTGCTTGTGCCCCCGAGTTGGCTGCCAAACAAGTACCGATGCCCTTCCTTCTCGAGTTACGGTGCTAGTTGAACGGCTCCTTAGTGCAACAATGTAGAACGTCTTCCTCTCTGGACACAGCTTTGAGCTCTCTTGCTTGTTGTGGTGCTGGTTTGGTGGATCCTATGTTGCTTGTGTCAGTGCGGGTCCCCGAAGGAAGCAGCGTAAGGGGAGGGTACAGCCTCAACACACTAGGGGGAAGTCACACACAGCTTGGGTTTCCGCACTGGTGGTGGTGGTGGTGCTGTGGCGGGGCTCCGGTATTGTCGGGGCAGGAAACAGAGGGGTACCAGGTTAAAGCAACAGTAGGGGAACGCCACAAACTGTACCGGAGTCCCCGTGAGCGGGAGCTTGTGGTGGTGTGCGTAGCATTTGTTGTTCTAAAAATCCCCTTTTGCGGCACATTCCCAAGTGTCAACAAGAGCCTCTACACTACTGCTACAGCCACACAAGTAAGGTTGTTTGTGCCGGTGCACGGGGCTCCCCCGATCTAGTTCGGGTCGAATGCTGCGTGCATTCTCCTTCTACGGTGTGTGGCCCTGTCTTCAAGGCTCTCCTCACTCGCCACACTCAGTTGGGCTCGTGGTTGGAAGCTTCGGCGGGATCGGGTCATCGAGGGAGTCGTTGGGTCCCCTCCAACAGCTGTGCGCCGGCGGCGCGGCAGTCCCCACGCTTCGTCTTCTGTGTCAGTGCCGGGGATATCTGCTGCATTCCATCCCCGGAAGGCCTCGTTGCGCACCTCTGTCATGTGCCTTCTCCGGTCCCCGTCCACGTCTGTAGAGTCCCCGGCTGGTCTCCAAAGCAGGTCGTCGTGGTGCGGCACAGCTGCTGGCTCAGGTGGGTCCCATCGAATGGTTTCGGCCATGTCCTCTGGCACCAGCTGTATGGGTTCCTGCCACAAGGCTGTAGTCCACTGCTGCAACAAGTGCAGCGCCTCGGCTGCCAAGGGGATCTGGTCCCCTACTAGTGTGGGCATGAGTTGCTGCAGTAGCTGCTGAGCCCGCAGGATCATAAATGGCGTAGCTTCTCTGTCCTGCACTGTCGCTGCTCGGAGGGTTTCCGTGGCTTCTTCCCCGGCGAGCTTCCGTCGCTTAGCGGCGGGGCTTTCGCTGTTCGCCATTGTGTGTTGGGTGTCAGCGGCTGGTGGTTGTTGAGGTGCTTGTGCTGAGGTGGTAGTGGTTATCGCGGGGTGCCCCGTTGCTGTTCTCCCGCTAGTTTGGCCGCCGGGTGCTGTACTGGCCGTTGCCGTGTGACAGTCGGTGCCGGCATCGAGGGTGTGGAGCAGGTGCTCAGCGGCCGGCTGTGTAGTGCTTTCGCTGTCTGCTTGTGTTGCGGTGGGTGGGGGGCCCTCAGCCGTCCTCCTCTCCTGTTCGGCTGCTTCGGCTTCTATCGCCATGATGGTTTGGAGCATGGCTTCCTGGGTGTCTTCGCTGGGTAGAAGCCATGCTGGCCCGCGTGGTGGCTGACAGCTGCTGTGTGCCATGGACTGGGGTTCTGCGGGAGCTGTGGGACCCTGGTGAGCTGTGCTACTCACCCCTCCTCCTGTACTCGGGCCTGTGCATGTGGGTAGGAGCAGGTCCCTTAGGTGGCGGATGTTGTGGTACTGTGGCGGTTGTGGTTGTGGTTGCTCCTGGTTGCTTCTACTGGCCTGCGGGGGCTCGTGCGGTTCGCGCTGTGCCGCTGCGAATTGGTTTGTACTAGGGCAGTGAAGGACGAGTCCCCGGTGTCTGTGTCTTGGTCGAGGTGCGGACCATTGCTGCCTGGTCTAGGGTGTGCGCGGTGGCTGTGGTGGTTGTGGTACTGTGGTGGCAGTGGTTGTGGTTGCTTCTGGTGCCAGGGCTGTGGTGGGGTCCCTGCTGGATGCCGCGGTGCTGGGGTTGCTGGTGCTTGCAAGAGCTCCGTTCTGTCGTCCTCCTCCGGGGGTCCCCCGCTTTCACTCCCATCGCTACTGGGCCAGCTCCGTTCTGTGTCATCCCCGCTGTCAGCAGTGCCATCGGTGGGTGCAGTGGGTGGAAGTGGGGGTCTGGCTTTGGGCACGCCTGGGGCATGTAGGGAGCCCCGTGGGTTCCTCTGGAGTTCGGCGGGCACTTCCATGGGGGTAGGAATTTGAAGAACACCCCGGAAGGAGAGGTCCCCTGCGGTTCTCTCAACCAGGGTCCAATCGTCCTGGTCCCATACTGCGAGGAAACTGTCTCCTCGTCGTATGTCGATGCTGTCTGGTAGGGGTTGCTCCAGGCCTGGTATACGTGCCGGCCCCTCGTCTACTTCGATGAGCCAGGCCCTTGGTAGCAGGGACGTCGTCAGGTCCCACTTCTGGTGGGCACAGCTTGCGTAGTCCCCGAGCGGGGTTGCAAGCATGGACACACCCTCCGGCAGGAAGAGGTCGTGGCCAGCAGTGTTGGTTGGGTCGAGAAGGACTTGTGGATATGTCCCTTGCGCTACAAAGGGGCGGCCCCCTGGAGAGGTCAGTATGACCCGCATATCCCAGCGTCCGTTTCCCCGATAGAGGCACACCAAGTTATTGTTTCGCCTCAGTGGGAACGTTGGGGGGAGGGTGGGAGGGGTGCCGTTCTCTAGCCACGTCACAAGCGCCTTGTGGGGTCTGAGGTGGAGGCGCTGGCGGTACTGCCTGGGTCGTCGGGGGTCCCCCGGCTGTGTGCGGTTCGCGGCCGCTTGCTGCGGGCGGGGCCTTGGGTTGTGGCCAGGGGCCTGTGTACTTGCTGTATTGGGGAAGGTAGGCTCCACAAGTCCCCTGGCTTCCGCGTCCGCCCGGGCTGCTGTGCCTTGCTTGCTTCGAGGGTCCTCACTGTGGTGTGGGGGCATGTTGTAGTCGTAGTCTTCTGTTGCTCCTGCCGCGGTGGCTGTGGATGCAGGCGGTGGTTCATGTGGTTGGGAGGTGTCCTGGAGAGTAGCTGCTACAGTGGTGCCGGTATTGGCTGGGCTCGAGTGTTGGGTGTGGTCCAACGGTGGTTGTTGGGTGGCGCTCTGTGGTGTCGCTGTGGCTTGCCCTGCTGGGTGGGTCCCTCCTTGCTGGGGCAGGGCTCCGATGGGCAGGAGGTGGCGGTTGAGCAGCTCTGCCCAGCCGGTTTCTGCCTCCTGTGGCCTGGTTTGGGACCGCTGGCCGGGCGGATACAGCCACTTTTCTGCCTCTTTCCACGTGAGGTGCTCTGGTTTTACCCAGCCCCTTTGTTGGAAAGCGGCTTGTACAGCCGATTTATGCTCCTTGTTGCGCATCCTCTGCTCCCCGCGCCCTTCGGGCCATCTGTTGTGCTTCTCCGCTCTGCCCGTTGGAGGTCGCGGGGTCTCCTCGTGGTCCGTGTGAGCCCCGGAGCTGGCTGCAGCAGTTGCTGGGGGCGCGTCGTTGGGCCCCGTGGGTCGTGGTCTGGATCGCTGGAATCTGCTGTGGTTGGGTGTGGGGTGGATGGGTCCCTGCCGCTGTTGGGGGTTCGGCGGGCGTTGTGGTGGCGTCCTGGTCTCATCGGTCTGGGGTGGTGGTTGCGACGCACTTGCCGTCTTTGGCTGTGGTGGGGGGCTCCGTCCTCGTTGGGCCTCGGTTGGCTGCCCGACTGACTGCTGTTGCGGGTGCGGCTGCGTGGGTGGTGGCTCGTGTGGTGTTTGAGGAGGCGGTGGCTGTTGCTGTGGTGGCGGTTGTTGTGGGTGCCGCTGCGTTGGCGGTGATTCGTGTGGTGGTTGTGGTGGAAGCGGTGGTGGTTGCTGTGGCGTCTGTTGTGGCGGCACTTGCCACCCTAACTGTCGGCCCGAGCGGCGGGCTCTGCTGCTGACATCGGTGATGACTGGCCCATGCGGTCTGTTTGGTTGGGGGGGCAGCTGCGATGGGGGTGGCTGGGCCGCATTCTGGAGGGGTCGGTTCGCGGGGCGGGTACGGGAAGACATGGTCCCATCGTGAGCCATTCTGCGATGGGCCGGCCTCGTGGCTGGGGGCCGCCTGGGTGGGTTGTTCGGATCTGCGTGCTGGGTCCCCGGCGGCAAAGGGGGATCCTGGTCATCTGCCTCTTCAGCTGGTTCTTCGTGTTCGTCTTGTGCTGCTGCCTCCTGCTGTGGTGGTTGTGGTGGTTCCGGCTGCTGCTGAGGTGGCGGCAAGTCCAGTGTCACCGTGGGTGGGGCGGACACGTCCGTGGAGCTGATGGCGCCAGTAGACAGGACCGGGTCGTCATCCAGTTGGTTCAGGGTGGCTCGCAGCTGCGACCACAGGTCCTCTGTTGGTGGGTCGTCGGTTTGGGCCAGTGGAGTGTGGCTAGGAGCTTGCTGGTGGGGTGTAGCCGGTGGTTGCTTCGTGGCAGGGGTCTTGGTTGCGAGCTTGCCTTGGCTGAGTTGCTGCCCGGCTGGCATCCGAGGTGGCTCTTTAGCGGGGGCCTTGGAGCTGGTCAGAGGTGTCTGCTGATGAGGGCTAAGGGGCGGCGCCTTATACGTTGCCGGCTCCAGCGCGGGGGGCATGATGGGAGGTGACTTCTGGGGCGCTCTGCCCAAGGAGGCGGGGGCAGGGTCCGTAGAGGAGGACGCCGGTTCGTGTTGTGGCGGTGGCCGGTGGCTGTGGAGGTAAACTTCAAGTTGGTGATCGTACTCGTCGCGGTGCTGGCCAGAGTCTGCTGTGAGGCTTGCCCAGATGGCTGCTTGTGTGGCTGGTGCCTCGTCCTCCTCGGGAGGGGCGAGTGGGAGCTCCTCATCGTCTGACTCGAGTGGTTGGCCCGCTGATGCTGCTGCTTGTGCTTGTGCTTGTTGGGAGTGTGCTGCTGGCGTTGCTGTGCGGTCCGAGTCGTCGGGAGGGGGACGTTCCCCGTGGGTGGTGTCTGTGCCGGGTTGCTCGTGTGTCTGGGGGGGCCATGGCGTGTCCCAGGGATCCGTGGCGGGATCGTAGGGCGGGGCAAACCTGGGTCGGCCAAGGGTCCAGTCTGACCCGCTGCGGCTTTGGGGGTCTCCCGGCATTTGCCTGCGCCGGCTTGGGTGTGGGTACGAGGCTGCCGTCGAGGTAGAGGTCGTCGAGGGCACTTCCCCCAGGATGGGTCCCCAGTGCTCTGGGTCGCTCTCTCCGTTAGCATCGGTAACGGGGGATGGGCTTGTTCCTTCCCCTGCAGAGGTAGGGCTCGAGGGGGTCCCCGTAGCGGGCTCGGTCGTGGGCGAACGTGGCGGGCTCCCGGGCTCTGTGGTAGACCTCGTTGTAGGTGCTTCCTCTCCACCCCTGGTCGTTGGACCGGCTGTCCCCATGGTGTCCAGGTCAGGGGTGTGCTCTGCGGGTGCCAGGCTTTCCCTTCCCACTGCTGAAGGCGTGCTCCCGGAGGAGGCGGTGTCCCGGTCTCCGTGGTAGGAGATGAGGTAGACGGTGCCCCATCCGTAGCGGTCGAGCTCGCGAAGCTTCCGGTTCTTGCGGCGGATCGGGTTCTCGGGGAAGGCCTCGGGGTAGTGCTCGGATCCTCGTCATTCGGCGGCGCCGGCGTAATTTCGGAGGGTCGTGCTGTCTGCGGGCTCCAGGGCTCCGTGGTAGAGGTCGTCGTAGTTGAGCCCCACGCTGGTGCCCCCGAACTTGCCTGGCCCTGCACCCTTCCCACTGCTGAAGGCGTGCTCCCGGAGGATCGTGTAACTGGCGGTGTCCCGGTCTCCGTGGTAGGAGATGAGGTAGACGGTGCCCCATCCGTAGCGGTCGAGCTCGCGAAGCTTCCGGTTCTTGCGGCGGATCGGGTTCTCGGGGAAGGCCTCGGGGTAGTGCTCGGATCCTCGTCATTCGGCGGCGCCGGCGTACTTCCGGAGGGTCGTGCTGTCTGCGGGCTCCAGGGCTCCGTGGTAGAGGTCGTCATAGTTGAGCCCCACGCTGGTGCCCCCGAACTTGCCTGGTCCTGCCACGATTGACCTGTCCCTTGCGGCTCCCCCGGCAACATTGCTGGCTGTGCGTTGGGGTCCCCGAGCCTTGTCGTGGCCAGGGCCAGTAAAAACCCCGCTGCAGCCGCCCATGGCATAAGGCGGTACGCGGCTGGCATGTTCACTGCTGAAAGCGTTCTCCTTGCAACTTCGAGGCTGAGCGCTGCTGTGCATGCAAACGGCATCGCACCAGCGATCAAGTCCCCATGTGGCTGCGCAGGTCTGTCGACTGTGTGCATATTTGTATCGGAGAGAGGGAGTAGGAAGCGGAGACGAGAGGGGGAGTATATATAGTGTGAGGCTAGCTGGCATTCTTGGCAGGTCTCCTGCGGCCCCCTGCTGCTGCTCGGCTCTTCACGGGCACATGCCCCCGGTGATTGCCAGCAGTGCGGCGGACGGGGGTTGTCCCCGCGATACTCGTGCTTTCCTTTTGGCAGCCCCACTCTCTCGTTCTCTCTCTCTCTCTCTCTCTATCTACGGGGCGTGAAGGGGCAGCAGCGTCCCGGCTACCCCTCCGTGCGCGAGCGCACACCCGCGGACCATTGGCGGGGTGTCCCTTCCCCTCAGAGATTTTCTCCTCGGGGCTCTGCATGTCTGTATGAGGAGTAAAGTTTGCTGAATCCCCCGCTGACGCGCTTTCGAAAACAAGCCAAGCAAGCCAAGCCTACATCCACCAAGACTCACACAGCAACTGTGCTTGCACAACAGCGCCGGTCAGCCCTAGGAGTCAGGAGGAAAACTTGCATGCCCCCACTTCTTCGAGCAGGAATACCTTGAAATACCCTGGAATGAACGAATTGAATTAAAGCCTCCTGTCCTCCGAATTCATCTAGAAGGAGATGTACGAGGCGCGTTGAAAAGAAACTGGGATTGAGGGCTGTCCAGCCCAGTTGAGTGAAGGTGTTTTGCCCGAGAAGAGCCCAAAGGCCCGCTTAAAGAGTTCACGCCTCGCAACATGCTCACGGAAACACAGGAATGTTTGAACATGCACGGATTTATTGACGGAATGTACATGGTTCCCCTTATGAGGTTTACGGCTTACGGCCGCAACTACACCGGAACAGCTTGAAGAAAGGTTGCAGTGGGATCTCCCCTTTTTGAACAACAACCAAGGAACAAAAGACACAGTGCAGAAACGAGTACAGGGTGGGAGTCCCCCTACTTGCGAAAAGGTCACCGACTGTACTTCCCCTCACTGGCCGCCGGCTCTTTTTTCCGTCCGGGCCTTTTGCACCGAGGTCCTCTTTACATCTGTGGTTCACTCCTGTTGTCGCCTTGGCCTGCTGGCTCTCTTGTACTTTTCCCCCGCTGTCTTGGAGCTTGACGGTCTGTCGTAGTTGACCCTGGTCTCCCCCTCGTCCAACTGATCGTCCTGGGCTACGTGTCGTCCTGTGTCTGGGTCCGGCGTTGTGCTGCTAGCTGGTGGCGCGTCTTTCCCCCGCGCTCTTTTGGCCTTCCGTAGTTTGTTCTTCACTAGGTCCCCGTGCTTGCCCAAAGTCACGAACGTCCGGTCGACAAACTCCCCCGGCCAGCGAGGTGGTTCTGTAGGCGAAGCTCGGCCGGCAACTGAAGGACGACAGTGGTGGAGAGGACTGTCTCCCCCTGCTTGAGAGTGCACACGGTGAAGACCTTGCAGTTTAGAGGTCACGGATCTCGAAGTAGAAGTTCGAACTTGCCGTTGACGGGTATGGCTCCGTTCCTGGAGACCTAAGAAGGGCCTCTTAAGCACAGTGGCGTCGGATATGCGATTCAAGCACCGCTGGGGCAACTGGGAAGGCTCCCCTGGGGCAACAGTCCAGGTTAACCCCCCAGCTCGCTCTCTCTCTCTCTCTCTTTCTTCCTTCTCTCTCTCTTCTCTCTCTCTCTCGGGCATGAGGGTCGGCTAGGACCCCCGGGCATCGTGCCCACCCGATGTGTGTCGGGCTTGTCGGAG
>CAJNDT010001623.1:45000-47495 GCA_905221615.1 Symbiodinium sp. CCMP2592 | reverse complement strand
CCTTACAAGAATTCTTATCGGTGACCCGATGTAATACAGTATAGAATATCCCCCATATATCGTATATATACCTTCTTGAATACACTATAGCCCCTACATTACCTTACAGATTATGCGCCACAATACGATTTTTACGTTTATGTTTATGCCTTGTACAATCCGTTGTGCAATGCCTTATGGAGTATCCCTATAGAAAGCCCAAAACATACGTCACATAATATGCCCTTTGTAGGCCGTATAGAATACCATCTGCAATACCCTACAGACCAACTTGCAGATTACCCCCTTGTGTCTGATACCCTTTCAGTACCCCATAGATAGTCTTAAGGAAAGCTCTATAGAATATTCTATAGAATATCCGAATGCACCATAAAGTACCATATAAAACAATTTGGCCACTTGGGATGAACCACGATTGCATTCAAGTGGCCCCGATTGAACACGGTAGGGCTGGTGGAAATGGTAGCAACGGCAACAGCAACTGCAGAAGCACTATCAGTAGCAATCGTGTGTAGGACGTAAGAGGTGGGAGGCAGTAGCCGTCGGCAGTGGGTCGCAAAAGGTTTTGAGTAGTAGGTTTAGCAGGTAGTGCTAACAATTGCGTGACGGTAGTACTAGTAGCAGTATGGTCAGTAGTAGCAGCAGCAGTTGACCGTAATGTCACAGTATTAGTAGTAGTATTAATGGTGGTGCTAGTGGTAGTACTAGTAACAGTAACAGTACTAGAAGTAATAAGAGTAAAGGTACGAGTGATAGCGATAGCAATAGTCATCGTAATCGTCATCGTAATAGTAGTAGTTGTAGTAGTAGTAGTAGTAGTAGTGGTAGTAGTAGTAGTAGTAGTGCTAGTACTAGTACTAGTAGTGCCAGTACTAGTACTTCTACTATTACTAGTAGTACTACTGTTGATGATATAAATCCTGCATTACCTTAAGGACCCTAAACTCTGAGAATTATGGTGTATTCCTTATGATGGGTCATGCAGGCTTTACATGATCAACCGTAGTACTAGTACTAGTACGAGTAACACTAGTAGCAACAGCAACAGTACGTAACCCATCAATAGCAGTAAGAGTAACAGTAAGATAAATAGGAACAACAGAAACTATCGTAAAAATCATCGCCATAGTCATAGTATTAGTTACAGTAATATTAGAAGTAATAGTAATAGTGGTCATAGTAGTTTTGCTAGTGATAGAAACATTACGGCAAGAAAGCTAACACAGAACTTTTGCAGAGAGAAACTTAGTTTTAGCCATTCACAGGTGTATTGCACACCCGTGCCGAGGTAAGAGATACGATTGTGCATGACTGCGCCAAATATCCGATGACCGAAACAACGAAGTGGTTTCAAGAGGAAAACATTGGAGATGTATTCCTGTTGACATGTGCTGAGACACAAAGTACCATTGTGTCAAATACCAAACACTAAGTATAATAGGACTGAAACATTGATGTCTTTGCACTAGGCAAGCATCACAAGTGTGTTTCCGCTGACATGTGTCTTGCACACCCGTGCCGAGATATGAGATGCTATCATAAGCCTCGCATGGGTGCCATGACGTTTTCGGAGCGCCATGCCCCACTTGCGTCTTAACCCTCACGGGTGGAGACAACGTGGGTGCCCGTCCCCTTGCCGGGGGTCGACTTCTCTCTCTCTCTCTCTCTCTCTCTCTCTCTCCCCCCGAGATGCTATCCTACATGATGATGCACACGCATGCAACTGATTGATAGTTTGCCAACATCCACATGGCATGTTGGAATTATCTGTACAAAGCCCTCATCCCATGTATCTGTACGAGCAGTATCATGGCTCATTAGTATCATTTATCTATTCAATTGTAATATAATATCGAACGGACACATAAACATTTCGGCATGATACTGCTCAACTATTTAAATCCAGATGTCATGTTGAACACTAATATGAGCTATGCATATAAAAACTCCAGTTGAATAGTACCTAAAGGTATCGGGCTCATATATACATATATATGTTTTTATGTACGCGTGCACATTGACATGTATGTATGTATAGATATGTTAACATACGTGTATCTATGTGCAAAGTTATATGTACGTACGCATAAGTGTACATGTTCGCTTCTTATGTGTCCATGTGTATATGTTGGCTTTTATGTCTCTGTGCATCTATGTGCTTACATGTGTAGCTATGCCTGTATGCGTGTTTTTCTAGGTGTATGTGCACGTATATGTTTATATATATATATATATATGTGATACATATATATATATATATATGTATATTTCTGGGTTTTATACGCACATACATCTATACATGTATATGTGCGTGTGTATATGCGTTTTTGTGTATATGTCTACATGTCTGCAGGTCTACATGTCTACATATGTACATGTATACATGTATACATGCATATGTGCACACATGTATACATGCAGATAGGTATATATAGTTATATGTGTAGAAAGACTTGTATGCATACATGTATGGGTCTATGTGTATGTATGTGTTT
>CAJNDT010001623.1:0-40000 GCA_905221615.1 Symbiodinium sp. CCMP2592 | reverse complement strand
AGCTCCTGAAGCAGGAGCGTGCCATGGTCCTTGGTTTGCCCGCTGTTTTGCGAGATTGTCCGCTGTTCACAGGGCATCGATGGTGAAGCGCAGCAGAAGCTGTTGGAGTCTTACAGCGGACCATCTTCGTGTGCTGGCTGTAGTTGTCAATGGCGAGGCGCAACTGTTAAGCTTAGACTATTGTTGAAACCTTGCGCAGCAAGGCCAACGATGCCCTGCGTGGTTGTCTCACCAAGGCTAGATCTTTTCGATGACTTGGCGCCTGTTCCCCGGCTCCCGCGAAAGGTTGACAAAATGCCAGGCTCTCGGACGTACGTGTCCAGTTGCCACCATGCTCTCATCGGCGAAGACCAGAACCTTTCGAGCCTCGCGGTAGTACGCTGAGGCTTGACAGCGAAGGGGCTGTGAACGGTTCTGATGACAAGGAGAGGGAAAACAGAACGGAGGCACTTTGCTGCTACTCGTACAGGAAACATGATAAGCATGACTTTTGAATGTGCAATCTGGCAAGGCCTGGGGCTGGGAGGCCCGGGGCCGAGCATTGAACGTATGCAGAGAGAATGCACTGTAACAACACCTGCTCAAGGTGCTTCCGGTCTCGGGCTCGCTCCACAGTGGCTGTGAGAAGGAAGCGGGCAACGTACTGTAGCTTTCCGGAAGCCAAGGACCTGTCAGTTCTGCCAGGAAGGCCATGATTTCTGAAGTTAGCTGCAAGATCCGGCCGGTACGCGGATCTACGATCCACTGCATATATGGATGCTGCATCAGCTAGAGAAGATTGGAGAAGTATTCGTCGAAGGCCGATGTTCCTTCACCGCTGGCTGATGCGGGAGAGTCGGTTCTGGTTCCCGCGGCATCCTGCTCAGTGTTGAGAGTTTCCGGGGAGTGCAACTAGAGGATGTCTCAAGATTCTGCCGACGCAAGGTCTCAGAAGCCGCAGGTGGCAACTCAGCACTAGGCGCTGTGGGTCCTTGCTAAAGAAAGCTACAGGGCAGTAAACAGTGTGAGATAGCATCGAGAAGCTTGAGCTTTCACGCCTGAAGAACACCTCGAAACCTGAACGATGTGCATGCTTGATTTTACGAATTGGTGTTTGCTAGTGAGCTGCTAGTGGCTGATCTGCAGGCCATACATAAATACATATGCAGATGCTCCAACTCGAGACCATGCAATCCTTCCAGGCTCCTCTCTGGTTGAGAGCTTGCTCGAAGCTCATAGGACCCTGGGCTGTTGGGGCATCACGAGCTCATTGAACAGTCTTGCGAAAGGTAGTGATTCGTGTGTCTACCTCGCAGCCATTCTTGCCAAGCTTTGGATTTCCGTACTTCTGGTGACGCTGCGATTCGCACCACCCCCAGCGAGATGTAAGCAATGACACACACACACACAGACACAAATGATGCCATCCGGACTGGGAGATAGGCCAGTTACACGGTCCGTCGAATTGCGCCAAGGCAATGTCGTTCTGGGACATTCCAGGCATCAAGGCCGGCGTGGTCTTGGCCTCGCCAGTTTTGATGCGTGTGGCATCGGGAAAGCTGTCCTGGTGACATCGGGTCACTGAGTGCCACATGTGCGCAGCTAAGTGTTGTTGCAAGTTCGCTGTCAAAGGTCACCGGCGACGTGGCATGGGCGCTGCTTCAACACGCAAAGGCAAAGTTGTGAGAGTGGGTGATTCACCGCAAGCTTGAGTCGCTTGACCTGCCGGCAAAGCACCGACACGTGCCTGCATCGCCAGGAGCACCACTATGCCATCCCCGCCTTCAACTGCACAAGCCTGGGCCATACCGTGCCAAAACCGCCGCAAGCCGTTAACGCAAAGTCGTGTGGGTCGATGTGGAGCTAAGGCACTAGTACCATCAATTCCGTCCTTGAAGCCGGGGCGAGCCTCAACAGGCTAACAGCGGCCGAAGCCGTTGCAGCATGTTGCAGTCCTTTGTTTCAGAGACAGAGAGCAGAAGGCTCGCAGACGACTGCCAGGCCGGTGATGATCCAATTCTCGGAGGGTGGTTCTGCTTTCCTGGCGGGCAAATCCCTGCCCAACGAGAAGGGCAAGCTGCAGGTCAACCGCCAAACCGCCATGCGAAATGTCTAAGACGATTATGCACCTGAGTGCATGCGAGGCATCCATTCTTGGTGCTGTAGCTGGCGCACATTTTGCAGAGATCTCAGGATGTCAGGCTTCTCTCACGTACTCATGTAGGCTTCAAGTTAACATAGCATCTGCGCGAAGCCGATTCTTCTTTCTGGGTTCATTCCTCGTGCCTCACGTGATGCCGCTTCACCACGACGATTGAACCACAGGGTTCAAGAACTAAGGCACGAAACAGCTATTGCGATTGCCGATTCTGGCTCAGCTTAGTTTGCATGCTGCATGCCGTGTTGTTTGGAGTCGTCGATGCACTTGAGTTTGTGTTAGTTTGTCCATCATTGTCTTTGCCGAGAATGTCTGTTTCCTTCGACTCTCAGTTTCATCTCATGAGCAGTGTCACGAGCACAACAGAGCTGCAGTGTTCCGGCCAGAGACAGCCCGTGACATGATCGTTTGACAGGGACGAGGGCGTGGCCACGGCGTAGAGACAACCTATTGTAATCCGGTGCAGTGGGGCAGCGGCCGACATCAAGCTTTTCATGATGCGTGGTTTCCTCTCTTGGCATTCCGAGTTTGCTGTAAGGCCGCATCCCTCACACAAGGGTCGGACATCAGGTTTCGAGTAGCTGCAGGCAGAGGCATGCACACCATACATGCGATATCATGAATATTCGCAAGGCCCGCGCTGTCGCTCCTGCTTACGGCATTCCGGTGTCCTGGCCTTGGCATTCATGATCCGGAGTTGATGTGCGAAGACATTCAAGCTCTGGAACTCTTGGTGCTTCTTGAGAGGATTGTTCATTCCGACCACTGTGTGGACGCCTCAATGACGTGGTGCTCGTCCGTCATTGCAGCAGGCTCCTATCCTTGTATGGTGAGGCGAAGAAGCTGCTTCCGTGGTTCGACGGTATGCTGGAGGCGGCATCTTCCAGCCCAAGCAAAGCTTGAGGCTGTTGGCACTCCTGGAAGGCCGACGAGGCATTCTTCAAGGCTCACGGAGAACCCCTGTTCTCATCGCACATGCAAGCTCCCCAGGAGCACGGAATTCGGGTTGAGCGCGCGCTGCATGGTGGGAAGATCGACACCGAGGTTGGATCTTTCTGAGGAGCCTGACGAGGAGAACATCGAGCCGGCTCCACAGCCTCTTTTGCACAGTACAGCCCGCTGCAAGCTTGCACGGCCTGCCAAGGATCTGCAAGAAATACTTGACCCGCATGTCTCCTATGAAGATCATCCTGGAGATGGAAATTGGAATCACCGGTGGTGTCGAAGACGGGGCTTCTTGGACGATTCCGCAGTCCTCTTCGCGAAACATCCTTTTGCTTCATCTATGCGGTGGCCCAGGTGGACAACACTGGAGCCGCGAAGGAGAAGCTCTACTCAACCCCCGAGGACTGGGTTGATGCCGCCGGAAGGGACTTTTTAGGCATTCTCCTGACTGCTGGCGTGGCTCAGCGTGCTCAGGGTTATTGCAAACTGTCCGGCAGGATGTGTGGGCAGTCTACGCAGGTCTGAATCCTATCTCGCCCATGTTCACGATTGCAGCCGCTTTCGGCAACGTTCATGGAGTCTACAAGGCACTGGGCGGGGACTTTCGGGAGATTCTGTGAGGCCCAGAATTCTGTGAGGCCCAGATTCTACTTTAGGAAGCTCGCCTCGGAGGTTGCAGCGCCTAGAATGTACAAACCTTCCTCGCTGGAAGTTTTCTGTGTGCTGAGGCTACAGGGCCCTGAGTTTAGAGAGGTCTCGAGTCCAGAGTTTCCACGTTTTCTGAGGGCTTCCAAGGCCTCGAAACCTGCCGTGGTTCCGGAATTAATCGGAGCTTCGCCAAGACCCGAAGGAAAAAGCGGGAATAGACGAGTTGGAGTAGATAGGGTCCTTGGAGGTGTTGGAAATCACGCGAACTCATGGAAGGTGTGCAGACCTCAGACATTGGCTTCATTGCAGGCCGGCAACGTGGTCTTGAAGCCAGAACTGCTGGCTGACTGCCAGAAGTATGTCCAGCGCTGAGACCGAAGCTGCTGCAGTGCTCACGCATGCTCTTGCCATTGTGATCAGGCCAGCGAGAAATTGAAGGCCGAGCGGGCCGAGCTAATTACTTGCAGCATCGTACCTTCGAGTTCTGATGAGTTACATGCTCTGACCCACGCCACGAGACAGGCCGAGGGCAAGGACATTGCCAAGCCACTCAACTTTGCCTCTTGCTCGCACTGGCACAAATTCGCGCAAGTCTTTACGAGAGCCGTGTGCGGCCTGCACATGGCGAGGTTTTCCATGGTGGCTCTGGATCCGAGAAGCATCACATCACAACTGCACTCAATGCTGGTGTCGCGACCTTAGAACGGGAACTAAGCTGATAGACTAGCCGCGACTAGCCACATTCCCAAGCGAGGGTTCGTTGTGGAATCAAGTCGCGACTGCACTCTGCTTTATCTGACCCTGTGTTGAAATTTTTTTGTCTTGTCGTTGGGGGTTGGCATGGGGGAGAGGATCGGCAGAAGGGATGGGAACAAATTGGGTTCAGTTTACATGGGCCCAAACTCGTCCAGCCATTCAATCATGCCGACATGTTTGAGAATGTTCCGTGCTGCGAGCAAGGTTGTGAAGATGAACGTGGACCCGTGGATGCAAACAACGCCCCGGCACCTCCCAGGGATGTAGTTGCCGCAGCAGCTTTCATTTTATTGTCACTATCAATCGGAAGTGCCAGGCCTGTGGACTGTTTCTGCGTTGATATATTTAGTGACTCAAAATAGGTATCCTGTACCAGAAAGGATGCCGCGTTTTGGACCGCTTAAGCGGTTCGGAGTCTTGCCGAGTCCTCCGTGGTACCTCAGGACACCGACACTCAGTGGGCATACTGGGAAGGTCTGCTGAAGTTCTACAAGGCTTGGCACGGCCCCGGCAGGTATTTGGAGCTTGACTCAGAGCTTTTGCGTGCGTGCTGTCAGGCCAAAGAGGGCTACCTCCAGGGTCAGATCGGCAATCCGGAGGGCGAGGAAGTGGGGAAGTGGGGGCTACCTCCAGGGCCATGATGACGAGTTCCAAGACCCTGTACAATCGCCTGTGCGCAACATACAGCAAGACAAAGTAGTGTCGCGTTTGGATCGGCACTTGGAATCACCAAAGCAAGAATGAGGGTGGGTGGGCTCGCATGCGTTTCTCGTGCAGTCGCTGCAGTAGCGGCGAAGCGCGTGCACATCTCAGTCTTGTTGCTGCCTCTGTCGTTCAATCGAAGCAAGTACCATGAAATTCTGATAGAAGACTAGGGTGGTAATCCAGCGGCATCACAAGCCCATGGATGAATGATTTGCTCCTGGTTGATATCTATCGTTGGCACCGGATCAGCATTTCATCAGTGGCCAGTATGTAGTGGATGTGATCCGCACGGCGGTGGTGTCAGGAGAAGCCGAACAAGAGCTATTATGACCCTCGCAAGTGGATCCGCGAGTCCGCAGCCCAGCAAGCCGTTTCGCCTTTTCGAGCCTCTGCTCCTGGCTGTTCCACCATGTCGCCACAAGTCTGGTACTCGAACTTTTGAGCTTTTGAGGTGCGAAATGACCATGGTCAGCCGCGTCAAAGAGAGCTGTGCTGACTTGGCGCTTCCTGGTAGCAAGTCATCCTATTGTTTTACAGGAAGCTGGTCATGACTAAGAGTCTTCGTGCCGAAACCATGAAACCATGATAAAGGGAAGCCGATAACGCAGCTTGTCGAAACTTGTTTCGAAGACCCAGGAACACGAACTGAGCTGGGCCCTCGGAAGACTGTTGGTAGCGGCATCAGCAGCACCATGTGTATCTGTGTAGCTTAGGTCAGAGCCCAGAGCAGCAGCAGCAGCGGCTGCTCTTCATCTGAGATCCATGTCAGATGCACTGTCCGTGAGGTTGTGGACCAGTTGTGGAGTGATGACGATTCGAACGCGACTGCTGAACGCCTCCAGCTAGTGCTGTTGAAGTCGCTTCGACAAGTCCAATTTTAAGCAGCTTCAATAGTTTCGACCACGAGCTGTACCGCACAAAGGTGCGACGGCAAAACCTCCCTTGCGTCATCTTGTGTTTGTAGCTTTTTCTCTGCTATTCACTTGCTTCAGAAACCTTTCAGCCGACAAGCAGGACTTCTCCATCCGGTGGCGAAGCCCGAGCGGCACTCACACTGCGTCTCGGCCCTGGCCGGAAAGTGGTTCAGTCGGCGTTAGCCGTTCGCAAGTCAGCAAAGATCGGATCGTGGAAAGGTGCTGCCAACTGGCTCGCTCGGCAAACAGGGCTTTGGACATACCTTGGACCCTGGGAACGAGCTCCCAGCTTGGAAAACGGCGACACATGCCCACAGATCTCGCACTGCTGGAGATAAGGTGGCGCTTTTGACGGGCGCTGCAGGCCTTCATTGTGTCTGGCACCTCAGAGCTCGAGAGCTCAAGCTGAGCCTTCAGACTAGTTGATGTCGGCCGAGGCTCCAATCGGCGCGGTCAGCTATGGCTCGCTTGACACCCGTTTGCTCCGAGCGAGTGCACGGCATCACGACAGGTGAAAGCAATGGGTTTCAAGCGAGATGTGTTTGGCGCGCTCGCCGGCGGAGATCCATTGCCTCGTCCTTGGGAGCTTCAAAACAGGGTTCATTGGGCTGACAAATGAAAAGACGATCTGCAAACGCGAACGATCGCGAACGCTGTTCCGCGATGCTTCGCTCTAGGCTTTCCCACGTGGCCAGCTCTGCCTCAACAATGCTGGCTCTGTCCACGGCTGGGCTGGCAAGTCGCTGCCTCGGATACGCAGGGCCCGAGCTCGAGCTGGGGCCATGCCAGGGCGATCTGACGCATGATCCTTAAAAGGCATCGGAACAACATCCGGCCGCCCTTCCTCGCGCGGTAGCACCGCAGACGATCCGAATTCATTGTGGAAGTGCCGTCCTCACCGAATCGGCAATGAAGAGACTGGGTTGCACTTTGACGCTTGGCAAGGCTGGTCCGGCGACTGCAGTATCGAGCTCGTCCGCCCTGTGCTTTGGAGGACTTGCCGGCAAGTCTAGCAAAGTAGACCCGAGTTTGCCCTTCGCGGGTTGATGCAGGATCTGAAGCGTGTGAGGATGTTGTCGAGCCCGCATGCTTGAGAATCGAATAGTGCAAGCTCAGTTGGAATGAACAAACCTCCAATGTTGCGTGCGGCACGCCCCTTTCTTGATCATGGCTGCTGCCAGTTACACCCTATTGCAAAAACAAGGCCGGGGCACGTACCGTACCCAACGAAGCAGTTCATGCCAGAAGGAACCTCTTCCCGCTACACTGCGTCTTAGGGCTGCTGAGCCAAGAAGCCCCGAAAAAGATCCTCCTCGTTGTGCATTGTTTCATCCACTCGGCGGTAAAGCTTTCGCAAAGTTGGAGCTTGGACCCGGAAATTGTTTGTGGCTTTTGTCTCAGGCTTTTTGTTGGCTTCATTGTCACGAAAGCTAGCTCTTCAGAGCTGTGCGGTCGTTGTCGTTTACAAAATTAGTGTTGGGTGAGAATCAAGGTTCACTGCATTAACAGGCTTTTTTTCGTTGAATTTCGATTGCAGGCATGGGGGGCCGATTTCTGGAGGGGGGGAGGGGGTCCCCCTCCCCCTCCCCCTCCCCCTCCCCCTCCCCCTCGAAGGTCCCCCTCCCCCCCATGAAGGGTCGGACATGGATCAAACGTGATCTCGATATGCTACGCAACACTAGAATGCATTCATTCAACCTGGAGCTATCTTTCAAGAACTTGCAGGCAGCGAGCTGGATTACAATCCTTACTTGTCATTGTATACGGAGACTTAAAGTAGACTTGAAAACTCGACCTCCCATGCTGCTGCTAGCTTTCGTGGCCATCGTCTCAAGTTATTGCCCCGGCTTCTACCAGGATTTCTTTTCAAGAATTTCAGGTCATCGAGTAGAACAGACGGTTCGGCAGAAGTTCAGAAGAGTCATGGCAGAACTCCTCATGGCCTGTTCTTGCCAGGCTGGAGGCAGATGAGAGCCCAATGCCATTCAAGTTGGAGATGCTCGAAGGTTTCTCCCAAGAGGCGATACCCAAGCGGCAAGCGAGCCGTGAGCGAGTGAGTGGCCGTGAGCAGTCTTAGGAGCTAGAAGAAGCCTTGGCCGCTGCTCCGAGCTTAGAGACCTTTCCGCCTCCTGCGAGCATAGCGAACTCTTTCCAAGGCGAGGGAACGGCGCCTGCTTCTGGCTGGATTGGTGGGATCCTGGCATGGCCCATAATGCACTCGAATGTTTCGGGATGATCTTTCAGGTTCTGGCTGCAGCAGATCTGGCATTCTTGGCATTGCCCCAGAAGCAGCCTGGCTCCCGGTGCGTCGCGCTGGTCCATGAACTCTAAGCTAGCTATGTAACTTCTCCGAAGTGGCTTGCTTTGTTACAAGCTGCGTGCTCGTACAGATTCTTGACCAGGGATTGGAATAGATGATTGGACGTGAGCAGATCCGTTCTTGACAGGCACTTTGCATGGGCAGACCTTGCGCGTGACGACCGCGAGGCAATTGATCGTAACGTCAAGCGTGGGAAGCTTTCGGAAGCATCCCTCCATTTCTTTGGCCCTTGCTCTATGCCTTCCGCTGATGTCACCTGCGCGGTGCGGTGGCTACAGGAATGTGACTGGACATCGTCAGTGCCAGCAGCATCCCCGACCGAGCCCCACATAGCTTGCTAGTGCTGCTGCGGCGAAGGCAACACCAGTGACTAGCGTAGCGGAGAGCAGGCATAGTACGAGGATCCGAATGCCCACCTTGCTGCTCGGATGACGGTAGTTAGTATGGTTGTGGTTGTGGAACAGGCAAGAACAACAAACAACAGATTGTCAAAAGGCTGAACATCTCATGCACGGCAACAGTTGTGGAATCGCTTGTCGTGATCTTTCAGACATGATTTTGTGCCAGTCGCAGAGGCTTAGCGGGGGTGTGTCGAACACTGTAGCCACTGCCCAGTAATCTAGCTTTCTCTGCTTCCACTTCCGTCTCCGGGACACTTCCAGTTGAGAGCCTCCGAGTGATGGCATGTGCCGAGTGATGGGGCTCGGGCCAAGCAAGAACGCTATTGCTCGTAGCTGCTGTTTTTGCTTGCTGCTTCGCAAAAGCTTCGCAGCTGCAGGTCGGCATACATGCCCCGCAGTGGCTGCGCGGTCTGGCAGAAGTGTGCCGCCCCTTCTTGTAGCCTCGAAGGGCAAGCCGCAAGCCGTGATTTCTGTTGCATCTCCGAGGCTTGCCATTCCTTTATACGATACGCTTCACACCCTCGGAGAGGTGACGTTCAAAGCATTCGATCTTTGCATCTGTTGATCTGTTGGCTTGTCCTGCGATGCTGTGAGTTGGCATACGGCGCCTCCAATGGCCATCTTCTGGCAGTCACAGCCCTGATTTCGAAGGGGCAGCAGTCCGCCATTCCAACAACTGCCAGCCGCCAGCTCCAGGTGCCACTGGACCATCTTCGCGATCATGCGCGTCATTGGAAGGTTCGGGCCACAGAGGCTACCGAAGCGCGAAGGCATCTACGAACCTAGTTTTTGCTGCACGCCGAGAAACATCCACTCCTGACTGGAGCGACACGGAGGAGGTCGCTACGATCATCCAGGCGCGCCGCTCCTTGCCGCATTCAGCCAGAAAATTCTGACATCACTCGGGTGGCTTGAAGTTTGCAGATTGCGTCGTGGCAGTCCGACAAGATTGACATGCAATCCGATCATCCCACACTTTTTCGGGCGTGCGCGCTTGAGTGTGCACGCGAGGTTGCTCGAGAGCACATGCACACACATGCACGTGCCGTTGTTTCTGTCCAGAGCCCCACGCAACCACGACTGCAATCTACGTGGAGCAAACTCCCTCAAACACCCCTAAACCGCAAACCCCCTGAGCCCCAAACCCTGCAGCCCCCCGAACCCCCCAAGCCCCAAACAGTTAACCCCGAGACCCTTAAGCCACAGCCAAACCCTGCCAAATCAACCGTAAACTGCTTTGACTGCTTCGAGCCTAAAACCCTATGTGGCATGGACCTTTAGGGTCTATTTGGCAATCCTGCTGGGCTTTGTACTTAAACTGCAACAACACCACGGCGACAAGGACGACGACGACTCGGTTTAGCACGACGACGACTGGGTTCAGCACGGCGACGACAAGGTCTGGCACGACGGTTACATCGGGAGGCCGAAGCGTGTACAGTGTAAAGGTCTCGACAGGAGTTTACGGGTCTAGGGTCTTAGCTCCTAACTATGGTTTACCGGGGTCAGTATACTATGGAAGATCTAAGGTTTGGAGTTTATGAGGATTTAGATGGTTTTACGCTCTCACAACTGTGCTGGTTTTAGGGTCTATCACAATGTCCTCCCGTCCCTCTCGCGCCGGGAACCATCAAGAATCTGTCTTGTGTATCACTCGTCCTGTTTCTTTCTCTCACCGTTCCTCTTCCTGCCTATCCACTCTGCCGTTTGTCAAGAAGACACAGAAATTGAAGTCATGACAGAGGAATACGCATGAAGATGGACGAAGTGAACTCTTCATTCTCTCGTCTCTCCCTTCTCTCCTTCCTTTGATTGATACTTTTTCTGTTTCTTTTCTTGTCGCCTTCTGCTTTCAATGACAGGGGTAACACGAGGGAGGTCTCGCTTCCGCCTCTCTCTCTCTCTCTCTCTCTCTTTTTCTCGCTCTGTCTTCCTCTCTGCCGTGTCTCGCTCTCTCATCTCTTCTGTCCCCTCTTTCCTTGCTCCGTTGCTGGAAGGAATCGAAAACAGAAGCGAAGACATAAGATGGAGGAAGATGGTTGGGAGAAGGAAGGTGGATTCCTCCCTCACTCGGCTCTTTGATTTTTTGGCCCTTGCCTTCTTTTCTCTGCTCCTATCCTTCTTCACAATTAGAAGGAGAAGCGACAAGAACGGAGAGCTCAGGGAGAGCAAGTGATACTGTTCCTCATAATCTCCTCCTTCCTCGTGTTCATTGCGTTGTCCATCTCCCCCTCGCTCTCTCTCTCTCTCTCTCTCTCTCTCTCTCTCTCTCTCTCTCTCTCTCTCTCTCTCTCTCGCTCTCTCTCTCTCTCCCTCCATCCTTTCCTCTCTACTTCTGCACATTTACTTTTCCACTTCTCTCGCCTGCTACATTATGCTTGCTTTGATACTTATCTTTAACTTTCTCTCACTCTCTTTGTCCCATCGCTTGCCCTGTTCCTTCTCCTCCTCCCTTCCCTGCCTCCCGTCCTTCTCCCCTTATCACTCAGAAGGAAGAAGGAAGACTCACAAGGAGAAAAACAAGGGAGTAAGAAAACAGACAAAACAAACGGAGAGAGAATCCGAGAAAGGAGCCATAAGGGACGAAATACAGAAACAAAGAGAGAAACTAAGGGGGAAAGATAATCAAAAAGAGAGACAGAAAGAGGAGGCGATGCATAAAGCAGCCGACAGTGCCTTGACCTCCACGTCTATTCATTCTTTGTTCTTGTCCTATCACACTGTCTCATTGGTGATAAACCAGGAAGAGCTTGTGGAGGGAGACGAGGAAGAAGTGTTCTCCTCTTCACTCACCTTGTGCCCTTCCTCTCCCACCGCTCGCCCGCTCTCCTTTCTTTGATTTTCTTGTCTGGCGGAAAAGTGGGAACCAGGAAGGAAAGTGGAGAAGGGAAAAGACGAGATTGAGAAATGACAGAAAGAAGAGAGATACAGAGAGAGCGAGGGAGAGCTTCAAGCCCAGCAGAGGAAGAAGAGAGAGGAAGATAAGAGAAGGGGGCAAGGGGTGGCCAGAAGAAGCGTAAGCCAAAGCTACGTATTGAAAGGGCGGAAGCCCCTTTCTCCTCTTCTTCCTCTTTGCTCTCTTATTTTTCTCTTAGCGCAGGGCATGCATGGAGCTAGGAAAGGGAAGGGGTCAAAGCGGATGAGAGAAAGTAACGGAGAGAGCTGTTCTTCGTCCCTTTCACCTCCTCCTCTCATTCTTCTGATGCTTACTCATGTCAGAAGGGTTTGGAAAGGAGTGAAGGCTAGGGCATGGACTGAAGCGAGGCAATAGGTGAAAGTGGATAAGAGAAAGTCATAGACAGAGAGTGCGGGAAGTCGAGTGCGAAAGAAAGAGAAACGAGGAAGACTAGGAAGAAGGACACAGAAGAGGAAGCCAGAGAGTACCAGTGTTGCCGTATCTCAAAGGATTCCGGGCCTCGCGAGGGCTTTGAGGAGGCTTGTAGGCGCCTTCAGACACTTCCACAACTTTCTGGAAGCCACCAACTTCCTCCCTAAGGGGGCCTCCCGAGGACATGAACACCAAACCGAGTATAAAGAAAGCAGGGGGATGTAGAGAAGCAGAGTGTGGTAAGAAGGAGCAAGGAGAATCAGTTCGCGTCTCCTCCTCTTTTCCTTTTTGAATGACCAGAGGAAAGAAAAGGATAAGGAGGAAAGGCTCTGCGAAGACATAAGGAAAGAAGAGCAGACAACGGAAAGGAAGCGGTAAGATGCGGGAAGACGGTTCGGAGAAGAAAGGAGAATTCCTCCTTCGCTCGCCTCTCTTACTTCCTTGCCCTTTGCCTTCTTCCTCTTCTCTTACCCTATTCATCTTCATAAGGAAGGAGAAATGAAAGAAACGGAGAGTTCAGGGCATGCAAAGGGCACTCTTCTCATCACCTCATCCATCCTCCTTTTCATTGTTCTCTCCAGTTCCCTCTTTCTCCCTCCCTCCCTTCCCGTCTACTTCTGCACATTCCCTTTTCCGCTTCTCTCCGCCTATTATGTTCGCTTGGAAAGAATCGCTTGCCCCCTATTCCTTCTCCTCCTGCCTTTCCTGCCTCTCGTCGAAGAAGGACAATTCACAAGGAAGAAGACAAGGGAGTAAGAGAAAGACAACAGAAGCTGAGAGACAATCCGAGAAGGGCAGAAGAAGAACGAGAGCCATAAGGAAACAAACACAGAAACAAAGAGAGAAAGTAAGAGAGAAAGACCAGCAAAAACAGAGGCAGAGAGTGAGAGAGAGGAGGGGAGGGGAAGCGATGCAGAAAGCAGTCGAAAGTGCCTTGCTTGTCCTATCTCACCGTCCCATTGGTAAAAAACCAGGAAGAGGTTGTGGAGGAAGACAAGGAAGAAGTGTTCTCGTCTTCACTCACCTTGTGCCCTTCTTCTCCCACCGCTCGGCCGCTCGACAGAAAGAAGAGAGTTGCGGAGAGGGCGAGAGAGAGCTTCAAGCCCAGCAGAGGAAGAAGAGAGAGGAAGATACGAGAAGTGTGGAGGAAGTGGCCAAAAGAAATGCTACGTAATGAAAGAGGGGAAACCAGTTTCTCCTCTGCTCTTCCTCTTTTCTCTCTTATTCTTCTCTTCGCGCAGGGCATGCATGGAGCCAGGAAAGGGAAGGGGTCAAAGCAGATGAGAGAAAGTAATGGAGAGAGCTGTTCTTCGTCCCGTCTGACCTCCTCCTCTCATTTTACTCATATCAGAAGGGTCTGGAAAGGAGTGAAAGGTAGGGCATGGACTGAAGCGAGGGAATAGGTGAAAGTGGATAAGAAACAATGTTAGACAGCTTGCCGAAGGCGGCCAGCTCGCAGCTTGCCTGCGGCCTGGCCTGCTGAGCCTGGTGGGCTTTTGAAGGTGGGCAGGGGCCTGCTGAGATCCGCGGCCAGCACGCCAGGCTTGCTTTGAGGCAGGGCCAGCTGGGGAGCCTGGCCGGGCTGAGTGGGTTGGGTGAGTGAGTGGGGAGAGGGTGGAGAGGAACAGGGAGAAGAGGGTGGGTGGAGAGAGGAGGTAGAGGGAGCGAGGGGTGGGAAGAGGGAGGTAAAGGCAGGTAGGGGCAGGAGGGAAAGGGGAGCAGTTACGGGTGAATGAAGAAGCGCGGATGAGGGGAGGGCGGGTGGACAAAGGGAGGGGAAGAGGAGGGAGTGGGGAGATGGGTGGAGAGGTAGAGGGAGTGGAGGGTGGGTGCGTTCTTTGGATTGTATAGTCTAAGGGTTTTCTACCAAGGGTTCCATATCAGGGATCTGTACAGAGGATCTATAGATTTCTATAAGGAGTATATAAAGACTGTGTATGAGGGCTCCATATAATCGATCTTTCAAAGATTTTTTTATAAAGGACTCCATTTGTGGGAAACATAAGCGGTTCCTACAAATTCTTTATCTCGAGGATCTGTAAGGTTTACATATCTATGAAGCTTTTCTATATGGGCTCTATAGACCCCATAAGACAAATTAAAAAGTGATGAATGTGATAAGAAGATGATAAGAAGATGAGTGGATGGGAGAAAAAGTGATGGGAGGTGAGGAGACATGAGATGGGAAGGGAAGGAATGAGTTAGGAGTGGGGGAGGTAGGAGGCAAGTGAGAGGGACAGGGTGGATCATTTACAAGAGGGACGCTCCTTGCGATGTGTGATTTTTGGCTCTGAGTTCTTACAAAGCCTGAGAGGGGCACACCCCTTGCGATTTGTGATTTTTGAACTTACTTGTCATGAAAACCTTTTGGGGACACCCCTTAAGATCTGTGGTTTTGGGATCTGAGTTTTCACAAAACCTTAGGGGGATATTTAAGAAGGAGAGAAGGGAGGGTGGGGGAGGGTGGAGATTCCAGGAGAGAGAAAGGGGAAGAGGAGAGGTAGAGGGAGTGGAGGTGGGGGAGAGTGAGGAAGGTGAGGGGAGGGGGTAGTGGGAGGGATAGGGAGAGGGAGGGAGGGGTATGGGAGGAGGACGAGGGATGAGGAGGAGGAAGATAGTGAAGATGATGAGGTGGATGATAAAGAGGGAGGGGTGGAGTGAGGTGTGTGGTGGGATGGGACGGGGTGGGTGGGCACGGCTGCCTGCTTCCGCACGCCCAGCCTTCCCTGCCCGAGCCGCGACCGAGCAGAAAGCATGTAAATATCGCGCTATAACAAGGGCTAGGGATTTCACACATCTGCTGGCAAAATCTGGCGGAAGTGACCTGTGGTCCAGCAAAACACCTGTAAATACCGCATGAAAACAAGGGCTAGGGATTTCACACATCTGCTGGCAAAATCTGGCGGAAGTGACCTGTGCTCGAACAAAACACATGTAAATACCGCGTGAAGACAAGGACTAGGGATTTCACACATCTGCTGGCAAAATCTGGCGGAAGTGACCTGTGGTCCAGCAAAACACCTGTAAGTACCACTTGAAAACAAGGGCTAGGGATTTCACACATCTGCTGGCAAAATCTGGCGGAAGTGACCTGTGCTCGAACAAAACACATGTAAATACCGCGTGAAGACAAGGACTAGGGATTTCCCACATCTGTTGGCAAAATCTGGCGGAAGTGACCTGTGATCCAGCAAAACACCTGTAAATACCGCGCTAAAACAGGGGCTACGGATTTCACACATCTGCTGGCAAAATCTGGCGGAAGTGACCTGTGCCCGAACAAAACACATGTAAATAGCGCGTGAAAACAAGGACTAGGGATTTCACACATCTGCTGGCAAAATCTGGCGGAAGTGACCTGTGATCCAGCAAAACACCTGTAAATACCGCGCTAAAACAGGGGCCAGGGATTTCACACATCTGCTGGCAAAATCTGGCGGAAGTGACCTGTGGTCCACCAAAACACCTGTAACTCAGATCCGAAAACCATAGATCGCAAGGGGTGTCACCCTAAGGGTTTTTGTAATAAATATGTTTCAAAAACACAAATCGCAAGGGGTGTCCCCCTAATTAATTAAGGTTTTGTAAGAACTCCATTACTAGAATCACAGATCGCAATGAGTGTCCCCCTAAAGGCTTTTTCAACAAATAGGTTCCAAAATCACAAATCGCAAGGGGTGTCACCGCAAGGCAGGGTGGGAGAAGCGGGGGAGAGGCATGGGGTTAAGGGCAGGGGCTGGGGCCCTTTGGCTTGGGCTGGGGTTGGGCAGGGCTGGTAAGCTTGGAATTCGTGGCTGCGGCTGGGCCACTGGGGCTGGGGTTGGGCAGGGCTGTTGGCTGCAATTTTGGGGGCGGCTGGAGCTGGGTGGCCCGGGCCATGGGGCAGGGGGGTGGAGGCGGGCTGGGGGGGGATTGTGGGGGCCGGGGTTGGGGCTGGGGCTGAGGGCTGGGGCTGGGGGCTGGAACTGGGGGCTCGCGGATTATACAGGCTTTCTGCTCGATCAGAGATCACTTCCGCCAGATTTTGCCAGCAGATGTGTGAAATCCTTAGCCTTGGTTTTGACGCGGTATTTCAAGCTTTCTGCGTGATCACCGATCACTTCCGTCAGATTTTGCCAGCGGATGTGTGAAATCCCGAGCCCTTGTTTTAACGCGGTATTTACAGGCTTTCTGCGCGATCACCGATCACTTCCGCCAGATTTTACCAGCGGATGTGTGAAATCCCTAGCCCTTGTTTTAACGCGGTATTTACAGGCTTTCTGCTCGATCACGGATCACTTCCGCCAGATTTTACCAGCGCATGTGTGAAATCCCTAGCCCTTGTTTTGCCACGGAAAGCTGCTAAACCCGTGCTCGGTTTTAGTGTGGTATTTACAGCACTTTGACAAGGTCGCAGCCCGATCGCACCAAATTTTGTCACACAAAGTTGCTAAACCCCTGCTCGGTTTTAGTGTGGTATTTACAGCACGTTGACAAGGTCGCAGCCCGATCGCACCAAATTTTGTCACGCAAAGTTGCTAAACCTCTGCTCTTCAACTTAGCGCTTTTCGGATTCGGCTGGGGCGGCTCTTTCTTGGTGGCGGCTTCGGGAGGGCTGGGCCTTGTTCTGGAGTTCTGGAAAAGAGGGTTGGGGCTGGTGTGGGGTGGGAGTCTTAGCAAAGCTGGTGGTTGAGGCTCTGAGGGGAGCGCTGGGCTGGGGCTGCAGGCTGGGGCTGGGGAACTGGGCGGGAGGAGGCAGATGGGCAAGGCAAGGCACCGGAAAGCAGCCGAGGGGCAGGGGGTAGAGGGGGGGCAGAGGCAGGGGGCAGGGGCAGAGAGGGAGAGCTGGCCGGTGGGGGCGGGCGGCTGGGACTGGGCTGGGGGGATAGGGGCAAAGGCAGCAGTCAGGAGGCTGGGGGGGCGGGCGGCTGGGGCTGGGCTGGGTAGAGGGCGGGGAGGGAGAGCTGGCGGAGGCGGGCGGCTGGAGTTGGGCTAAAGGGAAGGAGCAAAAACCGGTGTAGGGGCTGGGGGTGGAGGGCGGCTGGGGCTGGGCTGCGAGCTGGCTGGGTCAGGGGGCTGGAGCTAGAGGCTGGGGGCTGGGTGGAGGCCACCGACACCTATCTAAATTTTTAAAAATCTTTAAAATCTTTAAAATCTTTAAAATCTGAAAAGCTTGGTTTGCTTGGTTTTCAAAAATTAAAGATTTTAAAGATTTTAAAAACTTTTAAAACTGAAAAGCTTGGTTTTCAAAAATTAAAGATTTTAAAGATTTTAAAGATTTTTAAAATTTTAAATAGGTGTCGGTGGCCTGGAACCCAGACCTAACGATTTAAAATTTTAAAAATCTTTAAAATCTTTAAAATCTGAAAAGCTTGGTTTTCAAAAATTAAAGATTTTAAAGATTTTTTTAAAATCTTTAAAATCTTTATAAATCTGAAAAGCTTGGTTTTTCAAAAATTAAAGATTTTAAAGATTTTTAAAATTTTAAATCGTTAGGTCTGGGCTCCAGGACACCGACACCATTTAAAATTTTAAAAATCTTTAAAATCTTTAAAATCTGAAAATCTTTGAAAAAATTTTCAGATTTTAAAGATTTTAAAAGCTTTTAAAATCTTTAAAATCTTTAATTTTTGAAAACCAAGCTTTTCAGATTTTAAAGATTTTAAAGATTTTAAAGATTTTTAAAATTTTAAATCGTTAGGTCTGGGTTCCAGGCCACCGACACATATTTAAAATTTTAAAAATCTTTAAAATCTTTAAAATCTTTAATTTTTGAAAACCAAGCTTTTCAGATTTTAAAGATTTTAAAGCTTTTAAAATCTTTAAAATCTTTAATTTTTGAAAACCAAGCTTTTCAGATTTTAAAGATTTTAAAAGCCTTTAAAACCTTTAAAATATTTAAAATCTGAAAAGCTTGGTTTTCAAAAACTAAAGATTTTAAAGATTTTTAAAATTTTAAATCGTTAGGTCTGGGCTCCAGGCCACCGACACCTATTTAAAATTTTAAAAATTTTTCAAATCTTTAAAATCTTTAAAATCTGAAAAGCTTGGTTTTCAAAAATTAAAGACTTTAAAGATTTTAAAAGCCTTTAAAATCTTTAAAATCTTTAAAATCTGGAAAGCTTGGTTTTCAAAAATTAAAGATTTTAAAGATTTTAAAGATTTTTAAAATTTTAAATCGTTAGGTCTGGGCTCCAGGCCACCGACACCTATTTAAAATTTTAAAAATCTTTAAAATCTTTAAAATCTGAAAAGCTTGGTTTTCAAAAATTAAAGATTTTAAAGATTTTACAAGCCTTTAAAATCTGAAAAGCTTGGTTTTCAAAAATAAAAGATTTTAAAAGCATCTGAAATCTTTAAAATCCTTAAAATCTGAAAAGCCTGAATTGATATAGTATTGATAAACAAAGCAAAGCCATACGTCAAATAGACCCTGAAGGTCCTACGTACAAAACCCTATACCCCGCGCCTGGACCTAGTGCTAGGCCCAGAGGTGCCCAGAGCCGAAGTTGCGGCTGATCGCGGGGGCGGGCAGGTGTGCGGAGTATTGGCGAGGGCGTACGTGCGTGCATGCGAGCTCGAGGGGCCGGCAGCATCGGAACGTCGGAAGAAGAATCTGCTGGCTGTCAGGGCCTCATCTGGCAACTTGGAGACCAAGGAAGGCCAATGCTGCTATGCTTCGAAGACTGCCACTCCGGAGTTTTCAAGGTAGAGCATATAGCCAGAGAATTTAACAGGTTCCACGGCGTCTCGGAAATCCTTCCGACAGGATCAGGCAACTCGGCGATGGCGTGCGAGTGTGATGAGGCGATGGCCGCTTACAGTGCCAGGTGCCACTCACCATCGCCGCCCACCGACCTAGTCTGGAGTCCAGGGAGGCACACATCCAAACAGAGCGGAGAGAGAGCGAGAGCGGAGAACCGTGGGGGGGGTCGCCCTTGACTTCGTAAATTCCCCCGCCGGAGGAACCCTTCGCTATGTTGCCAGGGCAAGTCGACGAGGCAGTCTGTAAGCTGTGCTGCGTCAGCGTTGGCCACGGGAGCACCAGTGTGGAGACTGTCACGAAAGCTTAAGCAGCTTAAGCCTAAGCTGCTTCTCGACCGCCCCCGCAATCAAATTTCGGGACGGATACCAGGCGCAAGTGCGGGGCTTGTGGTAGCGCAGGAACTTCAAGTGAGCAGAATGCACGAGCATCTCTTGGTGCCCTGCTAGATGGCACGAAAGCCATTCCAAAACAGCTTGCTGGGTCATGACATGTCATGGAATGTCATGACATGCCTTTCGCAAGGGGCAGCCGCAAGCAGGCAGGATGCTGGTCCAATGCAGGTTGCCGTTTGCGACTCTGCCGTGTTTCGTGAGAGTCGCAGTTGCAGAGGCCGCCAGTCCCCCGAGAGCGGAGGGCTCGTCACGGGGCAAGCGACCCTGAGGTGAGAGCATTCCTTCGGTCAGCTTGAGCTATGGAGCTTGTTGGCCTATCAAGACTTGAACTCCTAGAGATTCGTTGGATAACGGTCAAACGCATGCAAGTCCACAGCTCGCAGCCAACCATTCAAAACGGGCAGTTTCAAACTGCAAGTTGCGAACAACACAGCACAAGCATAGGTGACATCTTTGCAAGTTTTTAAGTGCGTGCCACCTACCATCCACTTTTCAGAAATCGCCGGAGCCTCACGAACGACTGCTTGAGGCTTGTGCACATGCATGCACGAGTTGGGCTTCCTCGCTCTCTCTCGCTCTGTCTCTTTCTTTGGGGCTCTATGGGCCAAGGGTTCTTTGAGAGAAGCGCAGACACTCAGGCCTGGCTGCCGAATGTCAGCTGCAGGATTCGACGATTTGGCGAAGCCATCGTCCAAAACGCGTCCGACTTTTGCAGATTCTAGCCGACTGCGAAGTTTGGAAACCCTTGGTTTGCTGCCCTGACCCATGACCAAACTTCATCTGCTCACAGAAAAAGAGGGCGATTGCTGCTCGGGAAATCCGGTACTCTTCGCGGCCCTCTCATGCTTTGCACTTAGTTCGGAAAGACGCAGAACTATGAACCCTGCGAGCGCGTGCGCTTGCTTGGCCCATGCGGGTCTGAAGCGATGCCTTGCTCAGGAAGATGGCGGCGGCGGCTTTCCGTCGTTGCTCACTCTTTGGACACGCAGGCGCTGCTGCTCTTAGCTCTCGCCGTGTCTCGCTCTTGGTGCTCCCATTGCTGGAGGTCTCGTTCCGATGCGACGACTGGCCCCAGAGGGTCCTGGCCACAGCACCATGCATTTCCCATTTTTCGCAACTTGTGAGCCTTTTCAGAAGGTTGCAGAATCACGACTGCCCCAGCCTCGGTGGCGCGGTGGCAGGCGAAGCGTTGGGATGTCCAGGCGCGTGTTGCTTGCGAGATCGTTGCGCCCCCCTTGTGCGTAGATATCACTGTGTAGGCCTTTCCGATTCCTAGCGGTCGCAGCTTCAGTGCTGGAAGCTCAGCACGCTGAGGAGAGCGCCTCCCCGTTTGTTTTCTGCAGCTTACGCTCCAGAGAAAACTCTTTATGAGTTTGCGTGTCACACACGTGTACCTGGCGTACCTGCACACGCAAGCACGCACCCACACTCCTGGAGTAGCTATCGTCATCTGTCGTGCGGCATCGTCCCATTGGGAACGCCATGCGCGTCGCTGCCCGGTTCTTGTCGTCACTGTGCCACTTGATGGCTGTCACGATAGCGAGAAGTTTTCGTTGAAAGCCAGTGCCTTCGTCGCAAACTGGCTCGTGTCCGCCAAAAGCGCGTCAGGGAAGCGCACTGCTCAGGCATGCTCAGGCTAGGGCAGCAATATGGTGCTCAAAAGGCGTAAACTTCACGTCACTCGGTGAAAGCATTTGATTTCTCATCTTCCCGAGTGTTGATCTGGATGTCATCACTGTTACTTGAAGAGCCTGCCGGGAAATTCAGGCAGTCTCCTCCGTCCGCGCCTCAGAACGCTCTTGCACTTGTCGACATTCACAGAGCCTTGGCCTTGTCGGGACATCCCGGGTTCAAGCATGTTCGTGTAGAAGCTGTAAACGACATCCCAACCCCCAAGTGACCCAAGTGGCTGCAGCAATGGTTGAGACAGAAGCTCGACCACAGACAAACAACAGACAACTGCGGCGCGGCGAGCCGCCTGTCGGCCGTCTCTGCCGAAAGGGCAATAAAAGACAAAGCAGATGGGGGTGCCAAAGAATGCCAAAGATCCCCTGGCAGAAGCCGGCCCACAGCTGCGCATTCGTCATAACTCGGAGTCGGAGGATGAAGAGGAGAGGCGAGGAGAGGAGATGTTGGGAGGGCCCAGGATGCATGGCAGCACAAAGGCATTGGCGTGAGTGTTTGAGGCTCAGGGAGGTTTACTCCATTCGTGCTGTTTACAGCATTGACCAACCGGAGCCCGCCGTAGCCCCTCAAACAAGATGGCAGAGTACAGCTGCTCAGTTCGTCAGTTTTGCACGTGGAAAGATCTGCAAAATTTCATCGGACATTGGTGAAAGTACAGCACACTGTTCCAAATTCGAAGGCATCGTAAGAGAAGGCGGGCCAAACCAGGTTGCTCAGCGTGTTCAAACCGCACAGTTGGCATGACAAGGGGTCTCGCAGTGGCCGTGGTCTCGTTCAGTATGTTGCGCTTCTGGGCATGAAGAGCCCCGCACCCAGAGTGGTGATGCTGGAGTTTCCCCCAGACATGCAGGATGACATGGAGCTGCTGAAGCGCAGGAAGAGGCTGTCTTTGTCTTCTCAGGAACATTGCTTTGATCTCCGACTACGACTACGTGACTACCCGAATCCAATGATTTCCCACTTCTGGCCCTGCCTCTCACGCAGTCCTGGTGCAAGTGGCCTACCAACCGGTGCCCTGAACCATTTTTCCAGATGCCACATGCCCCGCATGTCTCGTAGTTGGCAGGCTCACCTGGCGCGCCAAGAGCCGGGGATGGTTGGAGCTAGATGTGCTCATGGGAACCTTCGTGGAGAAGCCACTCCGACATATCTTGTGCTGGTACACCCTGCCTTGAGTCTCAGAGTCGCGCCAGCTCCCTCGTAGCAGGTGAGATCACAGGATCGCACTTGCAACATGCATTCCCAAGCACGCGCAAACTCAAATTGAGTCGGGGCCCAGTCTCGGGTGCGCAACCCAACAAGCCAGGCACATTGCAGACTTTGACAGCGGGAAGCTGGACTTGCTCGAGGAGGTCCAGGGAGTGGGCAGAGCAGCGTTGGATGCCAACCACGTCCCAATCCTCAAAGAGGAGTGTGTCGGGTGCCTCCTGGCAGGTCTTGGAGCTGGAGAATCCGGACCTCTTCAAGTGGTTCACCAAACAGGCCGAGTCCGGTGAACTTGCACGACCCGGGATTCGTGCTTAGCAGTGCAGGTGCCGGTGCCAGAAGAGCTTTTGAAAGAAAACGAGGTCATGCAGCTGATGATGGAGTGCCCTGGCGTATGCTAGCGTGCTGTTCACGAATCCAACCCTGGCCAATCTCTCGATGATGCCGCCGCATGCAGGTACGTCAAGAGCGACCACACAAGTGACTTCAGTGTCAAAGGAGCATGAGAGTGGTTGTGTTTGCAGTGTCTCACCGACTTTCCCAGGCCTTGCGCAGTAACGCGTTTTGAGGTTGGTACTCGTCGCAAGCTTGCAGCGAGCAGGCTCGTCTTACATGAACTGTTTAAGACCGGCAGTACCTGCACAAAGACCAGGTATTTATGCAACTAATTTTCTGCAGCCTCCTGCAATCTTGCGAACAAGGGTGTTCAATGCTTTGCGGACCGGGCTGGCATACACCATTTCATCTGTTTTGCTGGCATGCCTCCGTTCTCCTTCAACCTCAATTGCTGATGAGGTAGTTGACCATGCGTATGCTCATGAACTCAAGCAATTCACTCCTCGACTCCTGCAGGCAGGTTGAGAACAGCACCCAGCTTCCAGACCCGCAGACAGTGCGACACTGTGCCAACTCGGTCGTAAGCTTGCGTCCCAATGGCGGCGGGCTACTTTGCTCCAACTTATCCTTCTACTGGCGAACATGAGGCCACAGGATTCTGGGTGCCGTGTCATTCGTGCTGCTAGCGCATTGCAGGCCAACCTTCAAGAGGTTCGTCAGCAAATCGCCCTGCTCAAGCGAGACAATGCCCTTCTGCTCTGTCTGGAAGAGTCAAGCTACTGCATGCAGAATGACCGTTGCATGAACGGTTTGGCAAGGATGTGCTGCGAGAGGAGATGAGGAAAACGACACGAGAGCATGGGTCCCAGCTCTTTCATTGCCTTTTTGGGAACTGTGCGTCTTAGATTCGAGCCATTGCTGCGGCTGCCAAGTAACCATCACCAGATGGAGCGGGCCTTCTGGGCTCGGTTCAAGACGAAGGACGCGCTGGGGTGTTAGCTGCATGCTAGCTGCTAGCTGCTACGCTACTGAACCCAACATGCCTCAAAGATTCGGATTCACTGCACCTTTGTTTGTTTTTTGGGGCTGCCGAGCCTGGCGTGTAGAGTCAAGCGAGATCCAGAAGTGCACCAGCGCGTACAGCGCCAATGCAGAGCAGTGCCCTCAACGTTGTGTCCCTGATATCCTCGATGGATCCACGTCACGCAAAGCTACTCGTCATCCAACGAGTCTAAAATTCAGCAACGAGATCATCTGAGACACAGAGAGCCTAACAGAGTTGGCATCGTCTTTTGAACGGCAAATCAGAAGTAGCAGACGATAGTACGTCGATCTACAAGCTCCGTGCATGCAAAGGATATATCGGACCGCGTGGGTGCCTGAGGCATGTCAGCAGGTGTGTTGATGGTGATGCATGAAGATCCTTGTGCCCACGGTTTTCAGTCTCGGACTCCAGTCCATCAACACTTGCCGAGGCGGAGTACATTCGTATTGCGACCATCACGAATCCCTCGCCAATTGGGCAATACTGCCCGAAGTTGCAAGGCCAGGCTTCCACTGGAGTACAGCAACTAGAAGTAGACTATGCTACACTCTCAAGCAAATGCAGGACCTGAGCCAGACGAGTACTACCAGGAACAGCTTTGTCCGAATCTAGATTGTCCTGGGGCCTGGGGCATAAGTCTCAAGACTCTTCGTTGCATCGTTCACCCGGACAGCCATACGGCTATATGATTGGTGTTGAAAGGGAACCTGCAAGTGCCAGGGTCAGATCCAGAAAGTCCGTCAGAAGACTCGAAACCAACTGTCGCGCGCCCAGCGCAGCAAAGGAGTGCTCCACTCTTGGAGTGGAAGCTGCGGAAGCTGCTCCGCTGCGCTGCCAGGATGAAGGAAGCGGCGCGGCTGAAGGGCGAACGCTTCGCCGAGCCCGAGCCCGAGCGGCCCGAAGCCGTCGGAAGCCTCGTCTCTTTGCGCTCTGCACTGCCCTGATATGCCCTGCAGCCCAGCGGCTGAGGGATGCAGTCCCTCCACGTCCCAAGGAGGCCGCTGCCTCGTCCTGGCCCTGCGTCCTCATGTAATCGCTCTCGCTGTGAAGGTGCCCTGCAATTTCAGCCCTGCGCTGGGAACGGAGAGCAGCCGCTTAACTGTCACTGTGGCAGGTTGGATGTCAGCCGGAGCACATCATAGCTTGTTGAAATTGAGGCGTGGGAAAGCTCCAGGATCCGCATCTGCTTGGCCTTCGCAACCAGACTCATTGGTCTGGTCCTCGACTGACTACATTGATGGAAACAATTGTGATTCTTGATGTCTCCGTGTATAGTAGAACCTGTCAGGAATTCCATGCGGAAGCCTGGCAAGCTGCACAGCCCTGAGTGCTTACTCGCCGCGGTTGGTGCTTGGGACTTTCTGGCCATGACAGCTGGCAAAAGCATGATAGTAAATACGAGCAGTTCCGTTCAAGCGACTAGAGTCCTAGAGTGACTAGAATGCAGTCGTACAGCTCAAAACTTGGTTGCCACTTGCCGGAATCTAGGCCAGAGCTGCTCCCGCGGGATAGCCCCAAGCACGCCTTCAAGGCGCTTGTTTGCTGCCAGTCCGTGATGGTCCTGTCCCTTGGTAAGGCTGACATACTGAAGTGCTCGAGGAAACGGAACGACACGCACACTCACCCACCCACCCACCCACCCTTGCTCGCTCGCTCCCTCACACCCTCGCACCCTCGCACGCAGGCAGGCACGTACAAAGACAAGCATCTGCAGTGGCTGTCTGCATTGCTGTCATTCTGTACTTGGTCTGCTGCTTTTGTTGCTTCTGATCCTGCCCAAGCCGCCAAGGAGGCAGGTTCTTTCATGCGCTGATAGTTGTGGTCAAGGGTCCCACGGCGCCTGGTGGGTCGGCAGGGGTAGACTGTCGACAGACCTAGACTAACTAGAAATAGAAGCAGAGAACATCATCCTAATCTATGCGTGCTACTTTTGCTGCCGACAGGGCTGAGGGTCTTGGAGTCCCGGGCAACGGCGAGTCCTGCCGCGCAGCAGAAAGCATCACACATGTTCTGTCCTGACCACAGAACCTTCACAAGATTTTATGATGGTCTGTTAAGTCGCGGGCTTGACTCTGTTCCTGGATGTTGCTCAGCAGATTTCTGCACACCGAACGGAGCGGGAAGACGGCCTGGCACGCAACGGACACCTCGGCAAACCTTGCCAAACGTGTGCTACCGGCTTCTCCTTTCCTTCATGCGAGCATGCAGAACCACGAAGCTCAAAGCCTTCCGCAGTGTTGGGAAAGGAGAATGTGCCTTAGCCACGACAGTTTCCCCAGTACCCACGACTCCACACCACCTATCCCCGACAAGGTTTTTATCACTTTACTTCCCACTCACTCTTAGGGCAATTTCAAAGGACAGTGGTTTTAGATGGGTTCTACGATATTGTCATCTAAATCCACTGTCCTTTGAAGTTGCCCTACCTTCCCACTCAGTCTTAGGGCAATTTCAAAGCACCGTGGTTTTAGATGGGTTCTACGATATTGTCATCTAAATCCACTGTCCTTTGAAGTTGCCCTACCTTCCCACTCAGTCTTAGGGCAATTTCAAAGGACCGTGGTTTTAGATGGGTTCTACGATATTGTCATCCAAATCCACTGTCCTTTGAAGTTGCCCTACCTTCCCACTCAGTCTTCGGGCAAGTTCAAAGGACAGTGGTTTTAGATGGGTTCTACGATATTGTCATCCAAATCCACTGTCCTTTGAAGTTGACCTACCTTCCCACTCACTCTTGGGGCAATTTCAAAGGACAGCGGATTCGAATGACAATATCGTAGAACCCATCTAAAACGATTGTCCTTTGAAGTTGCCCGAAGAGTAAGTGATAACTTTATTATACGTTACTACTTCTGCCACTAATGGTAATCAGAGTAACTACAAGGCAGTCAATCGCATCAGCAGTCAGTCTGTGGCAGAACCGTTCAACTCTAACACTGCTTCACTTGGAAGCGCAACCGAAAACTGGCGCTCAAAGGGTTCAAGTTAAGATCTCTTTATAATCCCAAACGTCAGCATGTGGATCCTCTGGGATGATTGGACAAGTAAGAAGCCCAGAACTTTCTGCAAGGAGCCCTGAATCTGAAACCCTTGACAGGAACTCCAAATCCCCCGGGTATGAAGAGGTCCTGTGAGAGACAAAGCACGACTCATGCGAAACATTCTTTGTCGTGGGTTTTTGTTTTCTTTTTGTCGGGTGGTGGTGCGTTCCTTGTCGGGGACTGGGTGTTTGAACCGTGTCAGGGATACAGCGCGCTCTCGAAAGGAGCAGATTTCTGCACACCGAAAGGAAAGGGGCAAATCGAGATTCCTGCATGTTGTTTGCCCACGATCACTTGTCAATCTTGGACCCACTACGACTGTGGGGAGCCCGACAATTTCGTATCTTCCATGGCTCTTCCCGGCCATCCTTCTGGTGAGAGGGGGCCAGAGACTGCTACTGGCCGGCTTTTGATCCTGAAAGCTGTCAGGAGAACACGAACGCGTGGATGGCGCGGTCGAATGAAGCAAGCCCAGCCCGAAACCGCGATTACGTGGGAACCTGAGCGTCGTGTCCTTTCCTTATGTCCCGGCTCTCTGATCCATTCTGAGGTTCACATGATGACGCGCTCCCAGTCGTGGCTCAGATCTCCAGCCGCTGCAATCATTGTCTTCGAGGCACCAGCAGCTTTGTTGAGCCTGCTGTCCTCGGCAAGGTCGCAGCCCATGCACGGCAGCGCTTGACGGCGTTTCACTCCAGATTCATCTGATTCCCGGACACCTGCCTGTTTTCAGTGATGCAGTAAACAACCGTGTGATGACCTATTGCTCTGGCTGTCTGCATCCGGGAGCAGAAACACCATGTTTTGGCAAAGCCATGCGCTTGGTGCATCGAACATTGTAGTGTAGAAGCCGGAAAGGTCCAACGCTTGCTCTTGTCAAGTCCATTGTGGGCCTTGGCTGTTCGAGCATCACATGTTCATGCAGCACTGCAAGCCATCCTCCTCCCTGCGAAGCTGCCGTTGCTCCTCAGAGCAAGCCATGGTGTCGCCTGATGTAGTGCCTGCACAGGTTGCAGGCAGGATCTCAGGTCCATCATTGGGGGCAGAATAGCCGGACACTCAGGCATCTCAGACATGCACTCTCGTGCTACGGAGTGAGAACTGACTGACCATCATTTTGCCAAGGGGCGGGGTGGGGCGACATATTCGCGCACGGGTTCTCACAGTGCAAACTAGTGGACTAGTGGATAGCTGTGCTGACTATTGTCAGTTGTCCTTCGCTCCGCGGCCTTTACTTTCGGTTTCGGGAAGTGGCATCCGATTTGCAGGAGAAGTACACTGACATACATGCGACTCTCTTAAGTCTTCGCTTCAATGCTTCAAGTGCGGTTTAATAGTCGTCTGCATGACCGGGAAATGGCCTAGGTGCGATGTTTATGATGGCCTGGGAAGCCCTGAGGGAAGGTGCAAGTCTCAGAAACTGAAGATCGCGTGGCAAATTATGACGGAAACAAGATCCCCTGGTGAGGCAGAAACCTGGCAGACGTCTGTTGGGATGCCACCGAAGAAGCCTGTCCAAGACTCAAGCCTCCACCAAGTGATTTCTGCCAGTAGCTTCGTCTTCTCACCCAGGCTGCTCCGCCGCCTCCGAAGCCTGGAAAGCCAAAGGCTGCCTCCACAATCAGGGCAGAAGTCGAAGTTTTTGCGAGATCCAGAGCATGAAATTAAGTCTGTGCTCATTCAGGGCTCTCTTAATGTCTCAGCTCTGCACATTTTTAAATTTGCTTCCAGTTGTGCCATGACTGAAAGAAAGCTAAAGTTGCGCATGATATTTTGGGACAGGTGCGAGGTAGGTTTGATGCAAGCCGGCTACAGGTTTGGGATGGTGGGCTCCTACCAGTTGAAGAGAGCGAGGGATTGGAATTGTCCAGTGACCATTTCAGGCCGTTGGGGCTCATGTCAGTCCTTGTATTGTAATGCCGTAGGACTGTTACACACACCAGACACCCCCGCTCCTTCGTTTGTGGGGCCCGCCGCACAATCGCTGATTGAACTTGTCTGGGATCCCGTTCAGTTTGTCGCCGCGGGCCCCACAGAAGCGTGGGTACAGAAGGGCCCCAATCACTATCAAAGAACCCAAATGAGCCCAGAATACTCCGAAAGAACAGCCGAGCAGAGTGGGGGAATGTCAGGGAGAAGAGGCATATTTATGCAGGTTACGGGATGGTTAGGATTAGGGCCTAAGGCAAGCCTGGGAATTAGTAGCTGTTTATTGGACTCTCGGGTTAAGCCTTAGTCTTTATGGTTTAAGCTTTGGGGTCTGGGGTTTGGTGATGTTTTGGGGTCTCGGGTTGAGGAGAGAGAGAGAGAGAGAGAGAGAGAGAGAGTGTTCAGCATGTGTGGGAGCCGGGGTTGCATGGAGCGTTCGGCTATGGTGTGTGTTGCGACATCAGGCCGACGAGTGGGGTAGGACTGGAATGGTCTGCGTCAACTCCTGGAAGCAACCAATTCAGTCCCGGTTTTAAGGACCATAATGGTTGTTCCAGGACCCGGCCTCACTGGCCGAGGGTGTGGTTGAGTGCTAGGAGCTGCATGCATTGCTGCCTGGGGTCTGTGTTGAGGCAGGCGCAAAAGCAACCAGAATCTTGTGCTGCATTCGAGACCGAACGGGCTTTGTGCAATCGATACTAAAAGAATTCTTCCTGTTTCCATTACTTGAGAAGTTCAACGTGTCATTCGGAACCTCTGTTGCTCACTACATTCCACCACAGATTTGTGTGCGAGGCTATCTCTATCCGTCTGTGATGTGGTGAGGAGATAGAGGAGCAGTGAGTATTTTTGAGCCGAGGTGATGCCAAGATCAAGGCAGAGGCAGATGCAGTGAACTCTGGGACAGCGGTGGCCCGGCCAATCAGACAAGGCTTGCTCCTCTTATGATATCGTTCAGCCTGTGATGCGTTGGATGAGGCCCTCACCCAGCAGCAACTGGAAGCATTGAGGAAGATCCTCAGCTGTGTGCTATGGACAGTCTGCAAGCAGTGTCTTGCAGTTGCAGTGGTCCGGCTGAGTGCGAAGACTGCAACTCCATCAGGAAATACGATACAGACAAAGACTCGTCCCTCACCTACGAAGCTTGGCTGCAGAGACTCAGCTTTGACAGCATGGTGCTCTAGCGACAGTCTGGAGATGTCTCGAGGCGGAGTTTTCCGGGCTGTGCAAGGAGCTTGCCGCCCTGCAGAAAGCACCGACCCCTCGCGAAGAAGACCTCAAGGCCAGAAGCCTTGAGAAGCCTTCTTAGTGCCTTCTTGCTTTCTTGGCACTGGAGCTCGTGAGCAGATGTGAGATTTCTTGTTCAGTGGTCGTCTCGAGGCCATATTCGAGGAGTTTGACAAAGATGGCAGCAACAAGCTGAGTGGCTTGGCGAACTGAAGAAACGGAACGGGGTGTTGCTCAGGGTTGTTCTTGTTGTTGATGGCCAAGCTTGATGAATGCTCATGCTTAGGCATGCAGGAGTTCAACTGGGCCTATGCTACTTTGCAGAGAAAGGTACAGGCCACGCCTGTAGAGTCATGCCACCCTTGCCGTGGTTCTGAGACAGTTGTTGAACAGGAAGCCGCTGCTACAAAGATCCAGGCGTCTGGAGAAGAAGCTCTTGTGCAGGAATTGCAGTTTCCGGAAACTAACGAAAACAGGCGTATAGGGTCCGAATTCGTAGCCAGCCGTGGCAATGCGAGTGCAGATGAGTTGCAGTCTTGTTATTTGATGATATCATTGCCGGGTTTGCCTGTAGATTCCACTCCCCCCGAAACTTTCAGATGTTGCCTTCATAGGAAATTCCAACAAGCTGCAAGGCCAGGGTTCGTGGAAACCAAGCGCGAGCTCAAGTTGAGGACCAGCTTCTACCAGGCTGTAGTGGCAGGTCAGCATTTGCCAGTGAGTCGTCCGTGTCGCCCCTGGTGTTATTTGCCATTGCCGCGAGGAGGGAACTGCTCTGAAAGGACGACCAAAGGCGCCGCCTCCACCACCGCCGCCCAAAAAAGCAGGAGACGGCGTCACAGCGCACTGCTAGTGTGGGGAAGAAGTTCCGCAGTATTCCAAGGCTGTCTTTCCTACCGCAGGAGCCAAAGCAAAGGCACAAACTGCTGGGACGGCTGCTCCTTGGAAAACAAATGTGGATCGTGGATATCTGGCTCTATGATAGACCGCTTGCTCTGTTGGTAGTCAGCTTTGCCTTTTCTTTTGCGTGTTCTCGTGGGGGAAGCCGAGGCATTGTCGGAGGAGCAGATGAACGAACTGAGGCAGAAGTATGACACAAACAACGAACCTTGGATGAACATGCGTGTGCAACATGCGGCAAAGATGTGCAAAAGACATTGTGGCTCCACATCCTTAGCAGGTGTCTTGGTTTAATCCTGAGCTGCCAGGACAAGATGCTGACAGTGGCTCCTCGCCCGAACGACGGCTTTTTCTTGCTTGTATAAGGTACTGCCAGAAAGCACCTCCCTTTGCAAGCTCGAAGAAAACCGAGGAAGAGTTTGATGCCATGGTGGCGACCTAAAGACAGCTCTGTCATACCAAATGAAAGCGTTGTCTGTTGGCGCCAACGGAGGCACGTGAAATCGCCACCCTGAAAGGGCAGAAGCTGCCTCCGGATGTGAGCCTCAAGGAGACTACAGTGACTACAGATGACATTTCAGTTAGCCAGCAAAGAGCACGACATGAGAACCTCAACTGCCACCAGGAAGTATTTCTCGAGTTCGACAAGGACCATCGACCATGGCAATGCACGCCTTTGCGTAGCAGCTGGCACGATGGGCACTGCATCTGCAGCTGTGAGAAGTAAAGAATCTTGGAGACTTGTGCACCTGTGAGGATGGCAGTGGCAAGATGAGCATGGAGGAGTTCAATTGGGCCTATGCAACGCTACAGCAGGAAGTGGAGGAGAGCCAGATGGTGTCGTTTTGTACTCTTTACGACTTGTCTGAAACCTGGTTTGGAGGCAGCCGCCGCCGTGAAGATCCAGGCTTTTTGCAGAAGCTTCTCGCTCCCCTCAGTTCTGTTTCGGGATGGCAACGCAGGCAAAGTTTCGTGGCAACCAAGCTCGATCAGAAGTGGATGGTATCAAGAAGCTGAAGGTCTCCTCCGCCGTGTGTTGCCAGAGGTTACCAAGGCTTTCCGATGGCATAGGAGCACGAAGCTACCAAGCCAGATATTTTTGTATTCGCTCCAGGTGTAACGTGCAACGTTAGGGTAAGTTCTTCCTGGCGGAGGCTGGGCATCCGCCACCTCCGAAAGGCCAGCAGCGCATCTTGCCTTGAGAGCTTTTTGACAACTGAGAGTACTTGCAGGCGTGGCTGCCGTGAAGTCCAAGGCCCAATCGACAGCATCAAGCAGCGGCACTGCCGAGCCTCCTCAGCAGAAAAGTGACTATCGTGACTGGCGCGACCGTGGTGAATTTCGAAGAATCAATCTCCAGTGGTGAGAAGATGCTCAGCACACTAAGGGCCTAACACAGGCACAAATGGTGGCCCTACGAGAGAAGTTCGACGTGGATGGGGACCAGACGATGACTTTGGTTCCTCGGACCTGATGACTTTTGATTGGCATGGTAGCAACCTGTGACGCCGGGGTCTCCGTAGAATTCTGTTGGGACGAGCATAGCTGAGCTTCAGACCTCAAGTCAGCCCCATCACTGTGCTGCAGGCGGAGTTCAAAGGGCTGGCACGTCAAATTTCGCAAATGCAGGGTCATACAGCTCCCAGCTATGACGTCCTGGAGGACTTGGAGCTCTGTTGAGGTGGATTGCAATCGCAAAAGCACTGCTCTCCAAAGGAGATTTTCGACGAGTTTGACAAAGACTTTACTGGCAAGATGGGCATGGATGAGTTCAACTGGGCGTATGCAACGCTGCAGCTGAAAGTCAAGGACAGGAGTTTGTGTCACCAGCCGGTATAGGGCGGAATGACCGAAACTGGAGTTGCGGAAGGAGGAAGCTGCAAAAGAGGCCGGGCAGCTCAGTGTGGGAAGGGCACATGCGGAACTGCACAATGGCCAGGCTTCTCGAGTCCTCAAAGTTCGTGGGGGGCCAAGTCCAAGGATCCTTTAAATGCGGGTTGTGCTCAAGTCGTTGTCTGTAAGTCTATCCATACTTTATTCAAACATGAAAGATTAGGTGATTAGGCAGAACACTCGTGCGCGAAAGATGCCTGGAAGCGGCGTGGAAGGTTTAGTTGAGTTGGATGTTGTTTTGGTTGGTTTTGTCGACATTTCGTTCGTGTATGCTCATGCAGAAGCTTGCGAGCTGAGCGCCTGCAGAGCAAAGGTGTCAGTCAAAACGAATCTAGAGCCACTGCGGAGCACATGGCAAGTTAATTTGCAAAAACGGTCTCTGCGGGACGTCCTCTATTCTGTATTCCTCCCAAACTGACGGCAGCACGAAGAAACACTGCTTGGCATGTGTGTCTTTCGGAAGAGTAGCGGGGATTGAAGCGGGAGCTTTGCGAAAAAAGGCGAAAGGCAAAAATGTGCCACACCAAGGCAACAAGGCCATGGCCTACCCAAGCTGCAAGACCCTTCTTCTGAACCTGTATGCCTTTATTTAAGGGACCCTTCTAAACCTGTATTCCAGGCTTGCAAGGCCCTTCTGGAGCTGCATCGCCTGCTTTCGCGATCCTTCTAGAGCTGTATGGACTGCTCAAAGTCGCCCTCCAAACCTTTGCTGCCAGACCTCATGGGTTGGTTTCATCCCCTTGGGCCCCTCAGCATTCTAAAGCTGGGCTGTGCTCGGTATAAGAGTCCTTCTACAGCTTTCATGGATAATTCTGTGCCCGAGTTCTATTGAGGTGCTTTTTTTTGCTCGTGTGCGAAAGACTGCGGAAGCTACGCGAAAGCAAAGTGGAAGGGAGCATTTCTGGGATGATCTGGGATGAAAAAAGGCAGGATAGCACCCAAACGGGCTTCCTGTCTGGGTTCGGAGCTTGGATGCTGAAATTCTTTGGATGTCTTAGGCCTTGACCGGTCGGACGGAGAGAAGCTCGGTTCGAAGCTCGATTCGACTGCTTTCCCATCGCCCGATGCAATTTGAAGAGTGCCATGCGGTTGACTGCCCTATTCTGAGGCCTCGCACTTGACACCAAGACGCTGGAGTCATGAACCAAGAGCAGCACTCATGATGCTCAAAGTGAAGAGGGCCCAAGCTCGTGCCTGCAGTCAAAGGATTCGAGGGATCAACCCAGATTCTCTGGCTGCTCGGCCCGGAGCCCTTGTTTCGGGATTGGTTTGTGGTGGTGGAGATTGATTTTCCAGGTGGAACTATGCGAACCCACGCAGTGCTCTACAAGTAGGCTACAAGATCAAGAAGGCCCGTGATCGTTCACGCTTTTGCTGTTTGCCATCTATCCCGTGTTCTGGTCGCGCTCCAGATGTGCTGGGTGCCTGGCTGGGTGGTGTTCGGACACAGGGCTTGGCAGGTTCAGGAGTTTGGCCATGTAGGACTCCTGGTCAAAGAAAACCCTGAACGGCACAGGTGGACGGAAGCGGATAGAACAGGTTCTCTTTGCTGCCAAAGCCTTTGGCTGCTCGACCAGACCTTTGCGGGGGGAGGCATGAAGAGAAGCTTCGATCAGAGATCGATGCATGTTGCGTCTCGCGTTGCTATGAGTGTTGCAATGTTATCTACATCTACTTCTACCGGCCGAAGCTGAGTCAGTGCAGACACTTTGTTTCGCCCGAGGGTTTGAAACACTTGGAACTTCGAATGAAATTAAAACTATCGACTTTCACGACTCGGTATTCGCCCCACACCTTTTGGGATTGGAGATGTGTGCCAGGTGAACGGAAAGCCAGGCATGGCAGGCTACAGTGAGGAGCTGATGAACGCTGCAGTGAAGGTCGCGGATCTCCGGAGCTGTGAAGTTGAGCTCGTGAGCAACTCGTCACAGGTGTTGGACATTGAGGCAGTTCCAGGATCACGAGTTCACAAGGAGCCAGTGCGAAAAGTGCCCATCCTCCCGCGCGTGATCAACAATGTAGCATCCTTGCCAGCCTCCCAAGTTCTACCACGTCAGTGGGATCCTCGGCAAAGTCGAACTTGGCCTTGGGCAAACCACAGCTTTGAGCCTGAAGGACTGGACCGCTCAAGCGGCGGCAAGCTGGGTGTGCTCCTCACGTCGTCCTTGTTGTCATTGCGACGACGTCGTGATTTCACCAGCATTCGTGTATTCGTGTAGCCAGAAGGCATGCAGGTTGAACAGCCTTCTCTGGAGCCGGTTCCTTAAACCTGCAGAGCACCAGCCACTTCACTGCCTTGCCCTGCGATTCCCGTGGATTTGCAAGGATTCAGAATTTGGCTGCCGGTGGACTCGCTTGCCAGCACCAGCCTTGATCAGTCGAGAATTCGAGCCAAGCATGCACGCAGTTCGGGCTTGTCTACAGACGCTATGCCCGTGAAGCAAGGTGGAACGAAATGAATCCGAAAGAGAGGATTCGTCCTGGAGATTCCATCGTCAAGGCCGGCGCTGCAGTTTGATGTTTTGCGATCACCCAAAATGCCAATGATGCAAGAGGTCAATGGCAAAAACGGCCTAGCGGGCTTCAAGGAAGACATGATGAATCCGAAAGTTGAAGTGTGGCTTCCTAGCGCGACTCCTAAACAGAAGTCTTCAGAGCAGTGGCTGCCCCAGGTTCTGGAGATCCAGCTTGCCCCACTGAGCCGATATCACGAGGACCGCAGCTTCGAGAGGCACTGCTTTGCTCCCACGAGGTGCTCAATTAAACAGCTGCGACTGCCACTGCCACTGCCGCTGCCTCTGCTGGAGTCTTGCAGTCCAATGGCCAAGCTGGGAGTCATACAGATGCAGAGCCTGCAATTTCAGAGCCAAACAGCCATGGGCCATGTTCCCTCAATCTTCAACTTACTGTAATGCAAGCGACACGTGAGGATGATGAGGACATTCCGACAGAGTCCTCAGTGCTCGGACTGCATCTAGCCTAGCAGGCGTTGAAGACCGGGCGGAGTGCTTCGTTTCTTCAGCCGCAGGTACTGACGGAAGAGGAAGAAGCGGTGGAAAGATACAAAGTGATAATCGAAGCAATGCAGGCCGCGCATTGCAGTTTTGCATGCCATCCGTTCGGTGTACCACCTGCCGAGTTGTCGAAGGAGCTTTCTGAAGCGGAGAAGAAGCGAAGAGCAAATGCAGACCTTTGTCAGCAGTGCATCCGCTGGTTCAACAGCGTTCGCCAAGAGCAGCTTATGTGTGTCACTGTAGTGCATGAGAAAGTGAGCTTTCGTTTCCCCGCGATTGAGCTCCCTCTGGCTTCAAGGCCTGGTGGCGACTCAATCACATCAGGTGCATTAGCATACGGACAATTAGGCGCAGGTGTGCGTTGCAAAGAAGTTTGTATGTTCCATTGACACATTTAAGCTCGTCGGGCCGTCTTGAAACGGGAACGGGTACTTTACACCTCAGGAAAAAAGACGCTTGAAGGCCATCAGAGATGGTAAGGAGGCAAGGCTGCGCAAGATGCATCCACAAAGTGTGGTCGTTCAGAGGCTACAAACCCACTGAGATCCCCCCAAGACCCCAAGATGTACTGGACAGGCCCTGGCTGCACTGGAGGCGACACAGGGAGACTTCTATCGGCAGATGGCGCAGGCGACGTTGCCCGAAGATTTGACTGTCCAGGCGCGAGTGGGCAGCACTAGGATGATCTCTTGGCTCTTGACTAAAGGGCTTCAAGCCTGCAAGGCCCCATGAGCCCCGAGCTGCGAAGTTTGCAGACGCAAGCCCCAAACACCGGCATCTTGTGAGCCAGAAAGTCACAGGCAGAGGACCAACGAAGGGAACGTCTGGCCAGGCAGGAAATGTGCAGTGCGACTCTGCGACTGCATGCTCGCTTAGTAGGGCATATATCGAAGCTGCAGCAAACACAGAAGTGCAGCCAGGGAAGCTGCGCGAAGACAACAGGCTGAAAGCTGTGCTTGTCCAGAGAGTTCAAGTACATGTTGAGATGAGTTGATCTGTTCAGGAGCGTGCATACGATCACGAGCGCCTGACTCGGCCTTGCAGCCGATTAACCTGACAAATGTATTGACAAAGTACTTTCTTCTGTCGTGGCATCGACGAAGCTGTCAGGTCTTTGGTTGCCAAGCAATCCGCACTGACGGGAAATGATCCATCCGGCAGCCGTCTAAGTGCCTAAAACATCCACAGATACCCACAGATATGTTGGTTTGTGCTTTCGCTGAGACGCCGCTGGCCGTTCGACTTTCGCGTGCCCTTGTTGTGGACGACTGTTCTATGTGTTCATGGAGGCCTGGCTTGGATGTCGCAGCCGCACGGGCGTCGCTTTTGATCCGGACAAAAAAAGGCTGGACAGCACTACGCCGTCGTTGCTCACGGTGTCGAACTGCTGGGCCAAGATCTGCCGCGTCCCGGCGAAATGGGGGCACAGCTGCACAGCATGAAAACATGCCAAACACGAGGTTCTACTGGATCCTGAGCAATTGAGAGCTTGTCAGGCTTTCTCCACCTCAAGGGCCACCTGTGGCCAAGGCAGCTGTGCGAAATGCGCCACAAGCCGTCGCGGCACCAGCAGCTTCTTCTAGCCCTTCTCAGGGCCCACCACGTACAGAACCCCCAGGTGAGTCCCGAGCCGCGCCTCCGGCAACCGGAGGTGGCTTCTTTTAGAACCCACCCTCGAGTCAGTGAAGAAAAGCGTTCGTGACGGATAGCCTCATTGTCGGGTCTCGCAAGTCAACCTCGCCACAGCAACCTACTGACATGGAGTTGTGGAATCTTGGATCATACCAGAGAAGCTATGCATCCACTAATCACGAGCTACCACGCGACACAAAGCTTCGACATTCAGTTTCAGCCAGCCCCACGAGACTTGGCACCTGCCCAGAACCACAGAAAAACGCAGGCGAGCGGTTTCCAGCCTTGTCAAGACACAGATGCGATACTGCAGCACTCGTGGTGAGCGGGGCGCAACCTTCGAGCAGGCTCTGTCACGTGGCTATGCACCAGATGGAGGACTCTATGTTCCGGAAGAGCTGCCAAAAATATCCCTGGATGTGCTGCGCTCTTGGCAAAAGCTGGATTTCCCGTCCCTGGCTTTAGAGATCATGAAGCTCTTCGCGGGGGATGAGTTGACCGAGGCAGAGCTAGCAGAAGTAGTACGCGGGAGCTATGCAAACTTCTCTCACCCCGAGATCGTGCCTGTCGTACCCTTGCAGCGTCGTGGGGCAGCTGATGCCGAGTCCCAGGTCTTTATCGCTGAGCTTTTTCACGGGCCCACCTTCTGCTTCAAAGACCTGGGGCAGCAGCTACTTGTGCGCCTTCTTGCGCATTTCTCCAAACGTCGAAACCAAAGGCGCACGTTCCTCGTGTCTACGACCGGTGATACTGGTCCAGCTGCAATGAGGGCCGTATCCGATGCGGCTTGCGCGAACTTGCAAATCATTGTCTTTTTCCCAGATGGACAAATCTCCGAGCTGCAGCGACGACAAATGACCACTGTGTCTGGTGTCGGAGCAAAGGTTGTGACCTTCGAGGGCGGAGGAGATGACATGGACCTACCTATTAAGAAGCTGAGCTCCGACGCAGCGTTCGCAGAACGGCATGGGCTTTGCGGCATCAATTCCTACAACTTAGGGCGACCTTTAGCGCAGCTGTGCCACTTCTTTTGGAGCTATTTTCGGTCTCTCGACCAACTACAGGCGGAGGTTGGCAGGGGCTTAGACTTCTGTTTGCCGGCTGGGGCATTGGGCAACACAGCTGCAGCGTTTATGGCTCGTCAGATGGGTCTTCCTATTCGGCAAATCGTGGCCGGTGTGAATGCAAATGACATCACTCATCGGACCATTACGAAAGGAGAGTTTCATCGAAGCGAGCACATGGAAAAGACTCTGTCTGATGCGATTAACATCCAAGTGCCATACAACATGGAGCGAGTGCTGTTTTACTTGACCGGAGAAGATTCATCACTCGTAAAGTCCTGGATGGCAGAGATGGACGTGACGGGCCGCCTGACCCTCCCTGCCGACTTGCTGCGAAGGATGCAGGACGTTTTTCGTTCTGCACGAATCGATGATGACGCAATGTGCGCATGCATCCGTCGCTCGGTAGAAGAGTATGGATACCTACTGTGTCCACATTCAGCTGTGGCCTTGGCGGCACATTTTGCAACTTCTGAGTTGGGCGACTCAGCTAGTGCAGCTCGAGTCGTCTTTGCAACTGCTTCGCCGTGCAAGTTTGAGCATTCGGTCACAACAGCCTTGGGCAGTGCTGCTTGGAAGCGCTACCAGGACAGAGACACCAGCAGCTCTGCTGCGTCGGCCTGAATTGGATCATCTGTGCGATTGGCAGGAGGGTCCCGAATTTCCTGTGGCAGCTCGAGCAGTGCTTGCTGCTCATGAGAGCCTGCCCTGACCTCGGCATCTGTTGTTCGCCAGATTCGCGGGCACAGTTTCTGCTTTTGTTGTCCCAGTGATGCATTGGAACCGAAAATGTCGGCACCTAAAACAAGGACCATGATGATATGACATCGCTCTGCCTGCACGCACTTGTTCCGCTTCAGCTCCTCTCCCCCTGTGACGCGTGTGTCACTAGTGGCTTCTTTCGACATACATCAAAACACACAGCGACTCGACTCAGCCTGCGCTGTGCTGTTTCGAGCCCGCCTCCATGTTTGCTTTGCTTGTGCCCTTGCAGTTGATTTCCGATGTTCAGAAGGGCAGTGGAAGAAACTCACATGCAAGCAATTGCAAACATACCATAGAGGCACTGCAGCAACTGCGCTCGACCTGAGGCCAAGGCGTTTCGTGGCTGAAGAATCGCCTGGAGCTCAATTGACTCTGAGTATCCATACGAATACATTCGTGCTCTTCTTTTCAAGAGGAGGGTTATCTCGAAATGAATTCTCAGGCTGGCTCAGACACAAACGTCTTGGGAATCCCAACTTCGTGAACTGCTCGAGATATAAAAATTACAAAAGAATATATAGATATATATCTATGCAGATAGTTACTACTTTAAATTTCGATTTTTTAAGTTAGAATATTGGAATATTGAATAGAAATATGATGATGAAATCAAGGGTTATATTGGGAAATATACGGGTATCGTCTGTTTCTATGTATAGATATTTCATATATATAAATTCTCTTATTGAGAAGAAAAAAGGAATAAAAAAGAATATAATTATTTCGATAATAATATTAATATATATATATACAGATGAATAGATGAAAATTGCTTGGGATTCAAGAAGTATTTTCATAATATTAGATAGATATAGATAATATAAAAAGAAAATAACATATGTATATATATATATGATTATTGAAAGATAATAGAGAATCGATATGATTAATATATATAGAAATAAATTGATGAATTACTATATATATATATATTTTAATTTTATTATAGGTCTTCTTGATCACTTTATGAT
>CAJNDT010001622.1:0-47561 GCA_905221615.1 Symbiodinium sp. CCMP2592 | reverse complement strand
AAAACCAGTGGCCACATAGTGCTGGGATTCCCATACCCTACTTACTTGTTAAGGATTGATGCTTTGGGGTTCCCTGATTCTCGACTATTAAATACTAACTAGCTAATACTTTTTATTGAATACTTGACACTGGCTGATATTGTTACACACCAGCACAAACTGTGTACACAGGTGATCAGAAGGCTTACCTCTACCATTGATGTCTTCACTTCTGAAGTGATACCACGGGCCAAGACCTGTGCAGAAATGCACCCAGAAGATCAGAAGCTTTACCTCATGCATCAGCGCAAACCGTGTTTGCAGATCTGAAGACTTACCTTTACCATTCATTGATGTCTGCGCATCCGAGGCCAAGCTGCCCCAGAAGATCAGAAGCTTTACCTGATGTATCAGCGCAAACCACCACCACCACCACCACCAGGACTACTACTACGACTACTAGTCCTACTGTTACTACTACTAGTAGTCGTACTACTACTAGTTACTACTATTTCGGAGGGGCAGGAGCTTAAAAGAGAACCCTGCCATTGAAACCCTAAACCCTACTAGACCCTAAAAAACCCTAATCCCTAAACCCGACATTCTAAACCCTAACCAGGCTGTGGCCCCCCACGCCGGCGGCTGCCGGCTGGTGGGAAGAGGCAGTGCCTGATTTCAGTTTTAGGGTTTAGATTTTATAGGTTTTGGGTTTAGAATTTAGGGGTTCCGGATTTAGGGTGTTAGGGCTCGGGGGCAGAGGTTTAGTAGTGTTCAGTTTCAGGTTTAGGATTTAGAGTTTATAGGTTTGGGGTTTAGAATTTAGGGGTTCCGGATTAAGGGTGTTAGGGCTCAGGGTCAGACATTTAGTAGTGTTTAGTTTCAGGTTTAGCATATAGTGTTATAGTGAGTGGTTTTTAGGTATAGAATTCAGGGGTTCCGGATTTAGGGTTTTAGGGCTCGGGGTCACAGGTTTAGTAGTGTTTAGTTTTGGGTCTAGGGTTTAGAGTTTACAGGTTTTGGGTTTGGAATTTAAGGGTTCCGGATTTAGGGTTATAGGGCTCGGGGTCAGAGGTTTAGTAGTTTAGTGTTTCAGTTTCAGATTTAGGATTTAGAGTTGATAGGTTTTGGGTTTAGAACTTAGGGGTTCCGGATTTAGGGTTATAGGGCTCGGGGTCAGAGGTATTTAGTAGTTTAGTGTTTCAGTTTCAGATTTAGGATTTAGAGTTTATAGGTTTTAGGTTTAGAATTTAGGGGTTCTGGATTAAGGGTTTTAGGGCTCGGGGTCAGGGGTCTAGTAGTGTTTAGGGTTTGTAGCACTTAGTCCTTATAGGGTTTAGGGTTGAAGATTTGGGTGTTTTAGGTTTAGGGAATCAGGGTTTTTAGGGATCAGAGAGTTAGTTTTCTGCAGAGTTTTGCAATCCCTAAGACCTTAACACCCTAAGCCCTAACATTAGGTTAATGTCATTAGACTGAAGCCAGACTGAGTAGCTGAATTTTTGGGATAATAGTGCCCACTATAAATCTCCACTCAGCAACTAAGCAGAGGCTCAACTTCTCCCACAGTCCCACAGTCCTGCAGTCCTGAAATCATGCCCTTTGTAATCCACATCATCAGACTAAGAATAAGTGACAGCCACATTGGCACCGGTGGGAAGACCGGTTTTACTGGTGGAAAACAGCTCTGAGAGCTTGGTGGGAGAAGAACCACGCACTGGACGATCGCTCAGATGGACGCACCAGTGGTGCCAGTGGCGACGATCGCAATGACTTGGCTCCTGTGTGGGTTTCCAACCCCGGGAAGCCCTACAACGACCATTACTGCGGCCTGGTCGGCACAACTCGCAGGTGCATATGGCATTGCTAACCAGTGCGCTTGACATCATCGACATCGAGCTGGTCAGGGTGTAGTAATTATAATAGTTCCACAGTTTATTAATCATATGTCTGCAGACCATTAGTGAACCAGGAGTTGATTGGCAATTGAATTTTAGGACATTGTAGATATGATTGCAATTCGTCATATTAGAAGCACTCTTGTGCACCTGGTTAGGGTTTGGACCTCTAATCCAAGCTCCTCATAGGATAACAAACACTTAAACCCTAAAACCTCGAAAACACACCATAAATAAGAAACACTGCCTAGCCCTAGAAGCTTTAAACTTCAACACAGAGGCTCTATCTGAAGCTTCTGGGTTATATACTTCTAAGAGATTTTAGGACAATGCTGGCAATCAGATCTGATCTCAATTACAGCTAGGGGTGGTAGATTTTATAGTATCTCGATCTACTTGACATTGACAAGTGCTAAGATCTTGAATGACGCCCCCACCACTACCACCCCGAAGGCCTCTGGGATTTCAGCTTCTGATGAGAATACTTCAACCCTAAACCCCAAACCCTTTTGGAACTGGCCAACCCCAAACCCTAAACCCTAAAAAGCGCACCTGAAACTCTAAACCCTGAGCCCTAAAGCCTCTAACCCTAAGCCCCCATTCGCAATTTGATGAAGCCAGTCCCCAGCCCATAGTAATTATTATAGATCTAGGGTTTTGTAGTTCAGAGATTGATTGGGCAGTAGGGTTTAGGAATTGAGATTGGTCAGGTATGTAATTAAAATATCATCCCCAAACCCTGATTTTACAACCCCAATTACTTACTAATACCTGTACCCACCTTTTGCACAGGTGGTGGCAGCACTCCTTCGTGCAGAGGTGGGTTCCTTATTATTTATTAATAATAAGTAGGATTTAGGGTTTAGGGTTTAGGGGGCTTCAGCCTTTTGAAGGCTTAGGATTCAGCCAAAGAGTAGCATGTATTGTCTCAATTCAAAATTATAATAATATCATTAAGTAGAATACTTGAAGTCTAGAAGACAAGAGTGTGGGGTTTATGGTTAGGTAAAGATTCAATTGACAATCTGTCCAATAAGACCAAGAATAAGAATAGAGACAGACTTGTAGGGTTTAGGTTCAGGGTTTAATGAGTTTAAAGTTTTAAAAGGTTTTGGGTTTAGGGTTTAGGATGATAGATAATGGGGCACATATTTGAGAATCAGAGTTGGGTAAGGTCAAGAGTTCACAAAACTGTTGGGATATCAGTGTGTGTGCCAGGGTTTAGAGCTTGGTAGAGAGTAGTAGGGCTTAGGGTTTAGGGTTTTAGACTAGTAGAGTTTGTCAGGTTCAGGAATTATACACAGGCCAGTTTTGGTTTACTTTTGACTGAATCAGGTCGTGGGGGCCATCTGCATGCAACATCGACAATACAGCCTGTGCCTCAATGTCTAAGCTGCCAAGCTCAAGTCTCATATCTGTGGCGTTTACAAAAAAATATTGATTGAGGTATTGTGTATCTAGCTGAATCTGGCTCATGCAGAAATCCCGCTGTCCTGAGGTCTGTTGGACTGCGGGACTGTCGCAGCCTGGGCCTTGGTGGCTGCACTTTTAGGGGTTTAGTTTAGGGTTCCAGGTTCAGAAGCCATGACGAGAGTGGAGGTTTTTTCAGGGCAGTCACACAGTCCTGCAGGCACACGGTCCTGCAGGCACACAGTCATGCAGGCACACAGTCATGCAGGCACACAGTCATGCAGGCATACAGTCCTGCAGGCAGACAGTCATGCAGGCACACAGTCATGCAGGCACACAGTCATGCAGGCACACAGTCCTGCAGGCACGCAGTCATGCAGGCACATGGTACAGTCCCACAGTCCCACAGGTCAGAGCTTTGCAGAGCTCTGCAATCATGCAACCCCACATGACATGTCCCTTAAGGATACAGCCTGCCCCCTCGTAATGATACGGTTTAGAGTTGATACTCACACTCATTGTCACTGCCTGTCGGATCAAGCCCACGGCCAGTTAAATTCAGAATTAGTTCACTGTGCTGCAAGACTGCAAGACTGGCAAACTGGGCCAGGGGCCCCAGCGCTTTTCGGGATGTCGTCGGGAGATTTCCCTTCACAGAATTTGTCAGGAGCTTTGAGCTATTTTTCGAGATTGAATTTGTCAGGAGCTTTGCCATAAAGGGGGTTTGGGCTTTCGGAACCAATTATTAATTGAAACTTTCTTTCGAGGGCCAGAGCTTGGTATATTGTGTCGACTCTAAAACCTTAAAGCTTGACTAAGCACCAAATAGCATACAAGTTTAATCTCTGTTTGTTTACAGGTGAAAGAAGACTGGAGCACTTATAGCAGTTAACATACACCCAGAGGTGTCCTACCCTTTAAATATTCTAAACCCCAGACCCAATAACAAAATAAATGCAAAGTGTTTGTATAGTAGACTTTGGATAGGATTGGACTTCTTTCAGGCTAGGGTTGTGGTGGCAGCCAGCACACTTTGCTTGATCTTCAGAGTACAGTATTTACTTTAAATACATAAGGGTTCAGGGGTTTACATGAAGCAAATCTGAAACTCCAAGACCTGTGATTGTGACCCTGCCAGCCTGAAAGCCCACAGTCTAATGAACTCTAAGCCTTCAAATGTTAAATTTAAAAACCTAAATTAACCCCGGCCCAACGAACTCTAAATATATACCCTGAGACCCCACCTCCAAGTCTTTATCTAAATCCTGCCTGCTGAAAAGGTACATTTTCGGCAATCCTACATACTGTCTTGGACAGCTTCGACCAGCACTTCAAAGGTGCGCTTTTGCAGCAACAGGCAGGCTCTGCAATCTGCAGTCCCACAGTCTAGCAGTCCACTTTAGCCCGAAACCTTGAACCCCTAAACTCCAAGTCCCTAAGACCCTGCCAACAGGCACATTTGGGCAGTCCTACATACTGTCTTGGACAGCTTCGACGAGCACTTCAAAGGTGCACTTGCTGCAACAGCCAGGCTCTGCAATCTGCAGTCCCACAGTCTGGCAGTCCCACAGTCTGGCAGTCCACTTTCAGCCCAGGTCTTGCATCCCTAAACCCCAAAGTCCCTAAACCCTGCCAACAGGTACATCTTCGACGGCTTCGGCGAGGACTTCAAAGGTGCGCTTGCTCTAACAGGCAGGCAATCTGCAGTCCCACAGTCTGCCAGTCCACAGTCTGCCAGTCCCACAGTCTGGCAGTCCATTTTAACCCCAGGTCTTGCATCCCTAAACCCCAAAGTCCCTAAACCCTGCCAACAGGTACATCTTCGACGGCTTTTCAGTGAGGACTTCAAAGGTGCGCTTGCTCTAACAGGCAGGCAATCTGCAGTCCCACAGTCTGCCAGTCCACAGTCTGCCAGTCCCACAGTCTGGCAGTCCATTTTAACCCCAGGCCTTGCATCCCTAAACCCCAAAGTCCCTAAACCCTGCCAACAGGTACATCTTGGACGGCTTCGAGGAGGACTTCAAAGGTGCACTTGCTCTAACAGGCAGGCAATCTGCAGTCCCACAGTCTGGCAGTCCTGCAGTCTGTCAGTCCCACAGTCTGGCAGTCCCACAGTCTGCCAGTCCACTTTAGCCCCAAACCTTGAACCCCTAAATCCCAAAGTCCCTAAACAGTCCTACATACATCTTGGACAACTTCGACTAGTACTTCAAAGGTGCACTTTCAGCAACAGCCGGGGTCTGCACTCCACATTCCCACAGTCTGGCAGTCCACTTTAGCCCTAAACCCCAAAGTCCCTAAACCCTGCCAACAGGTACTTTTTCGAAGTCCTACATACTGTCTGGGACGGCCTCGACTGGCACTTCAAAGGTGCACTTTTTGCAACAGCCAGTCTCTGCAATCCACAGTTGTACAGTCTGGCAGTCCCGCAGCTTGGCAGTCCACTTCAACCTGCAGCCTTGCATCCCTAAACTCCAAAGTCCCTAACCCTTGCCAAGAGGTACTTTTGGGCAGTCCTACATACTCTTGGACAGCTTCGACGAGCACTTCAAAGGTGCACTTTCTGCAACAGCCAGGGTCTGCAATCCACAGTTGCACAGTCTGGCAGTCCCACAGTCTGGCAGTCCACTTTAACCCCAGGTCTTGCATCCCTAAACCCCAAAGTCCCTAAACCCTGCCAACAGGTACATTTGGGAAGTCCTACATACTGTCTTGGACGGCTTCGACCAGCACTTCAAAGGTGCGCTTACTGCAACAGCCAGGCTCTGCAATCTGCAGCACCACAGTCTGGCAGTCCTGCAGTCTGCCAGTCCCACAGTCTGGCAGTCCCACAGTCTGCCAGTCACAACAGCATAACTGCAGTCTGCCAGTCCCACAGTCTGGCCGTCTACACAGCAGTAAAGCTGCACTGCGCAGTTGGTAGTCTGGGCAGTGAACAGTGCTGTCTCCAAGCGGAGTCTGTCAGCAACCTGGCTGTGGTGGCGAGCGTGGAGTAGTCTGTGAGTGCTGAGGTTATTCATATTTACATAATAATATATTTCTTAGATAATAATATGATTTTTAGCAGCATAACTGCTGCAATACAACAGATAGACTCCATACACATGGAGGAGTGGCCTTGAACATAAATTGGTTTTTAGTTGGTTTGTATTTGTAAACCCTAACCCTAATAGCCCAGCCCCTCCCCTTCTCAAGGCTCAAGAACAAGGCATCGCAGCTCAAGGAGAAAGCGTACCGTGCGCTTTTTTTTTTTTGCCCCCCTCCTCTTCCCCAAGCCTGTTCCTTAGGTCGGACCCCGGCCCCAGGTGGTCGGCATAATTTAATAACATAAACCCTAAACCCTAACCCCTCCTTTCCCCAAGGCTCAAGATTTTGCAGCTCAATAAGGAGAAAATACACCATTCTGCTGTCACAACTGGTGGGGACTGTGGTTTCCGATTTCAGGGTCAGGGCTTAGCTCCACAATTAGGTAATTAGTTATTATTAAATATTTGCGAAACCACCGAATGATTTCAGGAACCGAATGTTCAATATGACAAATAATGTTCCAACTTTTGGGTTTGTGGTTTGGCTGACTGAATGTTGTAATGTTGTAGCCTGCAAGTGAAATTATGGATTATTATCAATATTACAATGATGTCATGAACCAGGAACTACCCTGCTCTGTGTGCAGTTGTAGCCAAGAAGCAGAACAGAAACTGCAAATGAACTCAAGTGTAGACACTTCACTAATTGCAAGAAAACACGGTTTGTTGTCGCCCAGTAGTTGTACTCTTGAACAGAAATTTATTGTCAACAATGCAGCACAGCAATCTGTATAACTTGTCACCGGGACAGAACATAATAATACTAAATAATTCTTCCAGTACTTCTCACCGATGCACACGGTGGTTTACATATAGCACATGTCTAATGTTGCTTTCTGGGAGCCACTGTGCAACAGTTCTACACAGTACAGAATTTGAAACCAACCAAGTCCCGGAGATACACTGTGGGATCACAACTGCATTACTCCATAATCCATAAACACATGAACCGGCAAAGGTGCAACGAACTGGTACAAACCAAAAAATCCCAAGAAAACCCATTGTGACTTGGCCTGCTGCGGGATCAGAATCTCTGTATTTTCCAGGATGCAAGTGCAGCAGCTATCAATCAGGAACAAGTATTGGGTTGCAATGTGTCAGTCATTCAAAGGTATTCATTTGCAGCATTGTGAGGAACAGCACGAAGTCTCGGGGTTTCCGTGAATAGGCTTGCCCAGTGAGTTCTGATGGAGACCCAAAACAAAAGGGCAGGTGTTGACCCGACACAGGTGCAGGAAAGGTTGACTTCGTGGCAATATGCACACCAACAAAGCCAGGAAATATGGTGGCAAACAAACATCACTATGTAGCTTGCCTGTTCAGTCCACATTCGAGAATACGAGAATGAACTATGAAACCAGATAAGGTCATATGGTGGTGCTGCGATGTCATCATGCTGCCGAAGCCAAAACATCTGCACGTTTATCACCTGAGCAATATGTGCAGATCCATCAATGTGCTGTCAGAGGAGCTAGGCCAATCACTACACGGCTATGTTGTACAAGCTGTGCCTCTACATTATCTCATGGACATCGTGGACAAGGACAGGCAGGACAGGGTTTAAGGGGGGTTGGGGGTTTGAGTCTTACAGGGTTTACTAGTGCAACTTCAGTGGCTTTGCACCTCCTGCAGCCAGTGCAGATTTTCCTTCAAAACCTGCGGAAGTCGAGGGCTTCTGTGTGGGCTGGCTGGTGAGGCAGGTGCTGAGTTTGAAGATACTGCATTATTTCCAAGAAGCAGATGGTAAGATGATTTTGGGTAAATTAACAGTCCTGCTTGTGTTTTGAAATATGACAATTTTGGGGAAAACACCAGTTCTGCTGGTGTACAATAATCGGAAATCAAAAATTTGTCTTCGGACATAAGGCAAAGGGTGAGCCTACTACCATTAAATTTTCATGGTCCCATAGCTCAATTCCAGCTGTGTTCCGGGGCCAGAGAAAGGCAGTCAGTGTGTGGCTTCAACTGATGTAACCCACAGGAAATTAACCAATTGGAAACTCAGGCAGTGTATTTGCACAGGGTGCAAGACTGAGACAAAGTACGGGGACATAATTCTTGAGAGAATATTATGTAAGGAGAACTCAGGCAGTCAGTCTTCAGTGTGTTTGGTAGTTTCCTTACAGATTATATGAGTGCGACAATACTGACTAGTCACTTGTATGAGCCTTGGCATTGAACAGAAAATCAAAATAGTTGACTCAAATCCTTACATAGCAACACGAGGAAACAAATTCAGAAAGTATTAAATACTAAGACAAGCACACTGAAGACTGACTGCCTGACTGAGTTAACTAGACTAGTTAACTCAGTCAGGCAGTCAGTCTTCAGTGTGCTTGTCTGTCTGCATTATTTATTTTTATATGTAACATATGAAAATTCACCGCAGTCTTTCTTGGTACTTTGTGATAGCCACGAAATTGGACTGAGAACATTCACTGCAGTCTTTCTTGGTGCTTTGTGTTGGCCATGAAATTGGAATGAAAAATCAAATTAACTGACCCAATGGGTTCTCCTTACATATCATTGAATCAAATCCATCCATTGGCTTTGTTGTAATCTTGAGCACCCCAGAGAAAAGACTGCCTCAATTCTGAAGGCATACATTGACTTAACTTAATATTACTGTAAAACTCCGGGAATAAGTATGTGTGGTGCAATGACAAACAGTACTGTACAGACTTGTGACACAGCAACATCTACTCCAAGTTCATTTCTAATTTAAAATTTTTGCCATGTATTTTCTTCTTGGGCCACTGACCTGTGATTTGTTGTCACAAGCGAAAATTTCCCATTTGGCCCCACCCAAGATCATTCTGATTCCACAACAAAATCTAACAGGAAATTCTTGACCTGGTGCCATACTATCTTCTTTATTCTCGAGCTGGTACCAAGTCTGTTGTACCAGCTGAAGTATTAAGACTGAGTCTGATTTTTTTGTATTCCAATCTAATTCAATTCATCTGGACACTGTTTTGGACTCTAAGCCTTACTGTTTTTTGCATTGTAAGACTGTAGGACTGTGTTTTGAGCACAACCACTGTAGGAATCTCGGACTGTGGCGCACTGTGAAATAGATGGACCGAGGAATCCTATGTTTTCCTGGGGGTATTAGAGTGCATACTGCAAGCAGAGGGTAACTAAGTTTCTTACCCATTTTGGCAAAACAGCATAAAGGTAGTCATTTCTGTATCATTCTCTAAGCAGAAATTGTTTTGGCTCGAGACAATAAGTGTCAGCGTAGCCCCCAGATTCCCGAAGTCCCAGGGCCGTGACACCAGCCATTTTGAGATCTGGAAATAACTGGTTTTTTCCAGATCTCAAATGGGGAACCAACTTGTTCCAGATCTCATATTGGGGATCGGTTGCCAATATCAGATCTGGAACAAGTTGGTTGCCCATTTGAGATCTGGAAAAAACCAGTTATTTCCAGATCTCAAAATGGCTGGTGTCACGGCCCTGGGACTTCGGGAATCTGGGGCCTACGCTGGGATTGGCAACAGGATTTGGGGGCCTATGCTGGGGTGGGCAACTACTGTGGTTCAGCAACTCGATTTCTCCATTTGCAGAGCAAGTCTCCAACCAGTCGACAGCATATGGCCAGTAAGTCTTGTAGGGGTTTAGGTAGATAATTTGTAATCTTAGTGAAATTTAAAAATTTATGTTCAAGGCCCCTCCTCCATTATATAATATAATTATTATATACTACACATACAGACAGAAAGCAACTCTCTCTCGTTCTCTCTCCTGGGCAGAGTGTTTGCGTGTCTTCTTTAGTAATATTATTATGACCATGATCCCAGGATATGTTTGGTGGTTTTCAGCAATGGAGTCCATTGCAAGAGCAGCAAATTATTCAGAAGAAGCCCAGAGCAATTGGTGGCCAGTGGCTTTCAGATGTTACAGTTTGCAAATCTGAAGATGCACCTCGTGACTCTGCTGTTCGGCATCGTTTTTTGTCTATGACATCCTCGAAACCCAGAAAACCTAGGAGGCCTAGAAATCAAGTATCAGTAGCAACTGATGAAGCTTCACTACAGGAAGCTAGCAGTCCTGTCAGTCCTGCAGTCGAGCAGGACATTCCAGTTTTGCAAGAGGCAGAGTTGCCTGAAATGGCACAACTGCCCGAAAAGACAGATTCCAGTTTTTTGGCTGCCACAGGCAGTTTTGATTTCACTAATTCATTTTCAGATGCCCCCGTCCAGAATTCAACTGCATGCACAGATACTCCTGCAGTCTTCCAAAGACGTGCCTTTTTTTCTAAAATGAAGAAGTATAGCCTGCCAATGATACAGTCAGTTCAACTCTGGTCTCGGCATCCTGCAGTGCAAGTGCGCAAAGTGCTTCAGCAGGAGACCAGAGATTTTAAAGCAAAACGTCGTGTAGCCGCGCGTGAGAAGCGACTACAGGCAAAGCTTGAGAAGTTGAAGGCTTCCAAAGCCTCGAAGCATGACACCTAGAGTTGTGCCAAAAGTAAACATGCCTGTCCAGAGACTCTTGCTTCAAGTTGCACATTTGTCTTTTGTGTTTGTGCGAGAACATTTGTGCACAATGTTTGGTTCAAGCCTGAATGCCCCCAAAGACTCGACGCCCCAAAAAGAAAGCAAAGAGACAGTCTGTAGAAGAAGACAAGGAGTTGTCTGACCCATGGGGTGAGGAAAATTCAGATCCTTGGGAATCTGAAGATTCTGATCCGTGGGAAGAGCAGTCGCCAGTACTGCAGTCCCACAGTCCTGGTTTTGAAGATGATCCATGGGACAACAATGGGCAGTCGTCACAGACCTGTAGTCGACCTGTTGGATTGGAAGTGGGTTCGAGGCTTTTAGCTTCAGCTGCAGCCCCGAGACAACTGACAAGTTACGACAAAAATGGCTGTGATCCAGAGAAAGTTCGTCTTCGTTGGCGAGAGAGTTGCAAAAGACCGAACTGTAGTTTTCCAGCATGCGCTGCACAGGGTTTGTGTCTCAAAGATCTGCAGGCACTGTGTCTGGATTTTTGGAAATTGTCGTCAGAGGACCGTGTGCATCTGCTGCAGTCCACATATGGTGAGTGTGATTCGACCAAACATCCTGCAGATGCAAAGAGTGGAACTTCCAAACAGTCCCACAGTCCTTCAGTCCCGAAGATTACAAGGAGTTATGTGATTGGGGACAGGCAAGTCTGTTTTGTGAATTTCTGCCGCAAGATTGGCTGTGGCCAATCCACCATGCGTAAATACATCAAGGGTGTTCCAGACGGAAGAAGAGCTGGTTTTGCTGGTCACAAACTTGGGAAGCAGTGCAAAGAAGCATATGCTGTAGTCAAATGCGACCACTTTTTCCGGGAGTTGCACCAGTCTGTGGCCGAGTCAATGCCAGAGGACGACGAGGCTGTCATTGACGACCCATGGGACCAGGACTGCAGATCATCACATTTTATTTCAGTTTGTGTTTGGTTGAATTTATAATTTGATTGCCATTGTGTGACAGATCATTGCCAGTTCAAATGTTGACAGGACAGCCTCTATGCCCATGTTTCTCCTCCAGTGACAGCCTCATGCTTGGGTACTTCAGGTGGTCTCCCCAGAAGATACATCCAAAAGTGCAAAATCTCGGACCTCTACTGGCAATTTCAGGCAGAGTGGAGTGTCCTGCAAGAGGCACACCCAGAGTTTGGTTCAGACATTCCGTCTTATGACACTTTTCGCAGAAGATGGAACAGTCACTGGTCAAACATGCTGCGTATGCGTGAGAAGTCTCAGCACAAACAGTGTCAGATCTGTTTTGACCTGCAGCTTATTCTCCACAGTCCTGCAGTCTCGTGGTCCAAAAAGATGGAGGCTGCGAAGACCTTACGCAGACATCATCAGGAACAATATGAAGACCGAGTTTTGTACTGGTCACTTCGGTTTGCTTCCCAAACCCAAGCAGCTTCTCCATCAGATGATGGTTTGCCACCATGTGGATCTGGATCTGTTCTGACAATTATCATTGATGACATGGACCACAGCAAATTTGCATGGCCCAGATGGGGTTTCCGCAAAGTCCCACATGAGTTAGACAATGTTGCCAGACCGACAGTCACATTTACTGGTGCCATTGCCCACGGATGGGGGACATTCTTGTACATGGCCAACCCCAACATCATTGGAGGTGCAGACTATTTTTGTGAAGTGCTCTCACAATCTATTGAGAATATTTGGAAGATGTGTCAGTCTGACAGTCCGACAGGCCCACAGTCCAACAGTCTGCAGTCCAAGCGTGTGTTTCCTGCACATTTGGTGGTTGTGGCTGACAACACTGTGAAAAGTGCCAAGAACCAGTTTGTGATTCGATATCTGTCCTACTTGGTCGGGAAGAAGCTGTTCAAGTCTGCAACTCTATTCCACCTTATGGTGGGACACACGCATGAAGATATTGATCAGCTTTTTGCTGTAGTATTCTCCATCATGAAGCGCAAGTCCACTTGGCAGACACCCCAAGAAATCTTGGACTACATCGAAGCAGGCCCCTTGTGTAGATTGTCACAGTAGCAGACTTTCTTCCATTATGCAATTTGGTTTTTGTTGGGGGCATCACATCCCAGCTCCAGGCCTACGGTCCAGCAGTCACACAGCTCCACGTGGTCTGCTTCTTGCTCGACATGTGTCTGGTGTCCGGAATTTTGACAGCTGGCTGACACCAATGGGTGTTGAGTTCTACAACTCCTTCCGGCCTCGAACACTGGATCGGGGTGGCGAGCAAACAGAAAGCCCTGAAGTCCCACATTGTTTCATTATGGTGACAGGGGACTGCTTGTCTGTGAGGCACCGGAACATGCTGGATAAGAGTGTCGAACCTCATTCTGTCTACATATGTGTGAAGATGTATGTGAGGGACTTGCTTCTCAGTCAACCACCTTTGCTGGTAGTATCTGCAGAACGTCTTTCTCGCATCAGGGACTCAAGCCCTCGAGCTGTTCATGCAATGGTCCCTCTGACTGAGGCACAGTTGAAGACATATGGCATGTTGGCAGATTTGTGTGCTGGCAAGTACATGCTGCCCAAAGCAGCCCAGGCACTCAATGCTTTGATGATGGATCGAAAATATGTCGTGTATCATCTTTCTTTTCTGAGCCAGGCCCCACGTGTTTTCAGAATGATGCCAGAAGGACATGCTCAGCTTCCAATACTGCCGAGTAGTTGCTGGAACCTGATGGTGCGCTTTAAACGCTGCTGAGATTTGTCTGTCGACCTGACAGTCTCACTGCCTGTCAATGCTATTGAGTAGCTCCTGGCAGCTGATGATCAATTTCGGACATTGAACAAAAAACATTGCAGGCCTATACTGTGGTTACAGCATCTGTCTGAGAGGCACGGCACCATGGTTCTTGGTCTCCTGTGCTCAAGAAGCAGGCTTGCAGTCCAGCAGGCCATCTGTCTGTAGAGAAGTAGCTTAGAGAAATCATGTTTCGGCGAGATGTGGCTCTTGCTTGTACCATGTCATTGTTTGGCTGGACAGTCCTTGAAATTCTGGAAGTGCCAACAATGGCAGAACAGGCCTGTGATCTCGATGTCGTGGAGATCTTCAGTGTGTCCACAGCAATTGTGAAAGCTGCACATCGTGCAGGTCTGGCTGCCGACAGTTTTGATTACACCAACAGCCACCAGTCAGATGTATTGACAGCACATGGTTTCTTCCAAGCTGTGAAGATGGTTCTTCGTTTGAGACTTGTCTGTCCAGAATCAGGGATACACTCTTCATCTGTTTTGTCTGTTTTGTTGACTCAGGAAAGCAGGCGCTCTGCTTTGCTTGGCACCGGACTGCAGCTCGTTCTCATTCCCTTGTATCCATTGGACAAAGAGGAAGAAGGGTAATTTTGCTGGTGATCTAGAGAACCCAAAAGTCCGAGCAGGAAACCTGATGGCCAGATACTTGCAAGCAATAGAGATGTCTTGTCTCGTCAGTCACTATTGGGTGGGAAGTGCGTGTAGGGAGCCAACCCAAGGACTATCTTTTTTCTTACTGGTGCTCGGTGTGGCAAGGGGACTCCACGTCATCTTTGAGAACCCGGTGAATTCCACTATGTTCTCATTCCTGAAAGAGCACATTGATCGACTGTCTGAAGTGCCTGGTTGCAAGTTGAACTTTTTTTATGTGCCGAGATGTGCATATGTGGATGAAAAACCCACATACAAGAAAGTCTACAAGTTCATGGCTCCTGGGCAGTGGATGAAAGATGCTATTTGGAAGTGCACATGTTCAGATCATGTTCTACTCATGAAGTCCAAGGAACTTGAAGATGGCACTGTGGCCAAGACCGGCAAAGACGACCTCAAAGGCAGTGGTCTGTATCCGGCTGCAATGGGAGAGGCCATCTGCAAGGCCTGGCAGAAGTTTTGCAACAGGCCTGCAGTCTCTACAGTCTCTACAGCCCCTACAGTCCCACAGCCGACAATCCCTACAGTCCGGCGGGCAATGTCTGCTGCAGGGTCTGATCCTTGGGGCGAGTCTGACCCAGAAACAGGCCCACAGTCTCACAGAGGTGTACAGAGAGTTGTAAAGAAAAGACCTGCAGCAAAGAAGACTGTACAGAAAAAAACAGCCATGAAGGTTTTTAAGAAACCAGCTGGCAAAACCAAGATGCAGAAACGGCTTCAGACTAAGTCTGCCCAGCTCGGCATTGAGACATGTGGTTCTGAATCGGACCCATGGGCCTCATAGAATTTTGGCTTCTGCAGCATTATGTGATTTGTCTGTGATGTGCAAAAATGATACTGTGCCAAGCAGTTCTTGCACTTGGCTGCCACTCTCTCATGCATTGTGATGGTGCCCCTGCAGACACTTTTTGGTAGATTTGTTCCCCTTGACTGTAGCTCTCTACACTGTAGTAGTTTCCGGCCATGTTTGGTGGTTGTATGGCTGATGTGGTGCCCCTCAGCCAGGAGTCAGAAGCATCAGTAGAAGAGCACCCGTCTGTTTTGCGAAGTTTGAGCTCGTCATCAGTCGTCACTCCTTCACCAAATCCTCGCAAAGCTCTTTTCCAGGATCCTATCCCGTCCCCAGCTGAGCTGAGGAAGGAACGGGAAGCAGAACAGAAGTCGGTGGCTGTGGTGTCTAAAAAGGTTCTGTGCGTCGAACTTGATGGGAAGCTGACTGCTGGAGAGACCAGCAAATTGAAGGCCATGGGCAAGCTTGACAGTTCGACAGGCCCACAGTCTGACAGTCAGACAGGCCAACAGTCTGACAGTCCGACAGGCCTGCAGTCTGACAGTCCGACAGGCCCAGAGTCTGCTCGTGACACAGCAGGCCCACTGTCCGACCCCACTCATGGCCTGAGTGTGGATTATGGGAAATCAGCAGCCAGAGAAGAGAGGAACAAGATCAAAGCAGAAGCCAAGGCAAAGGCTGCTGCTTTAGCACAGGCTCGTCATGGCAAGGGGGGTCGTGGCAAGGGCGGTAAAGGTGGTGGCAAGGGTGGCAAGGGTGGCAAAGGTGGTGGCAAGGGTGGCAAAGGCCGTGGCAAGGGTGGCAAAGGCCGTGGCAAGGGTGGCAAGGGCTCTGGCAAGCAGTCCAGCAGTCCGACAGCTCCAGAGGCCAAGGCCAAGGCTGCACCTAAGAAGCGCCCTGCTTCTACCATGAAGAGGCCTGCAGCAGCAAAGAGCACGAACAAGCGTCCTGCTGCACGATGTGCAGATCCTGATGCCGATCTGAGAAACCCAACCATGCAGGAGCTCGATGCGTTTGAGAGTGTCGAATTTGCATCCTCTGGCACACCTGCTGAGCTCCAAAGCCCAGCAGCAGCCCCACAGACCCCAGATGCAGGCTTGCAGTCCCACAGTCCTGCAGTCGCACACTCCCGGGATGATCACAACAAGAAGGCTAAGGATGCAAAGGACGAGGTTGCCAAGGACGAGGAGGCCAAGGACGAGAATGCCAAGGACGACGATGATGACGGTGAGACTGACTCCGACAATGAGAGTCTTGACTCCAAAAAGCACAGTTCGTGGCCGAAGAAGAGCACCTTTGCTGGGCGGCGCCGTCCAGAAGCGAAGCGCTCTGACAAAGGCTTGAGGACTTGGCTGGTCAAGCGCATGTCCTTCTACAAGATGATCCAAAAGAGTGACTGGAGTGAGGCCAATGAGCGTCTCTGGTACTCTGTCTTCACTCCGACACGTACTGCAGAGGATGCTCGGATGTTCTTCCAGGAAGAGCTCGACGACAGGAAGATTCAGAAGGGTCTTTGAGCAGTCCCAGAGGCCAAAAGTCAGCAAGAAGATTGAGCAGGGTCTTTGGGCCGTCCGGCAGTCGCACAGGCTAACAGTCAGCTACCAGCTTTGATTGCAGCCTGGGGCCATGCAGTTTTGTTGCTCTTTATGTACAACAGTGTGGAAGTTTGCAGTCTGACCATGTGTGTCGGCATGAAGTTGCTGAGCACTTTTCATGGGGAATCTGTGTTTGCCTCTCGGTCTCACAGTCAGACAGTCCAGAGACTGTAGATGTCTTGTGTGAGAGGCTTAGGTACAGAATAATTTGATCATTTGCTGTGTTTCCTGAACCTTGACCTGTGGCTGTTGGATAGCAACAGTTGGTAGGCAGGGGGCCCTAGAAATACTTCACCATGATTGAAGATACTTCACCATGATTGAAAGTCCTGTGTACTGTAGCAAGTTGTTGCATAATTCTTGTGGTTACTTTGGTGAGGTATTGTGGCCAAGCACAGCATGTGTCTCACTGGGATGAAGTGAAAGTGGTGTACACCGTGTGAAAAGACCAACAATGCCAAACTGTGCACTGCTTTGCATTTTCTTGTTGCCAGAGTCAGTGAAGCTGTGATGTTGATTTGAACTGCTTGGAAATGCAGAGCATTTTGCTCAGTGTCAGGCAGGCAGTCCTACTGTCCTGCAGGCAGCATGGCAGAGGAGAATGCCAATGTTGCACCTGCTTCTATGCATACACTTTTTCAGGAGGCAATGGCACTGCTGAAATCTGAGATTGACCACAAAGGTCCTGATGGCCGTGCTCTTTACACAGATGTTTGTGAGTGGCTTTCTGGAAAGGTTGCAACTCAAGAGCAGCGTGAACTTCATGGTGCGGCCCTTCGAGGCCTCTTCCTGGACTGCTCCCAATGTGTGGGATTCTCTGCGTCGACAGAATATGAGCAGTTCTACCCTGATGTGCAAAATTACAAAACTGGGGTGGGTCCATCTTCATCTCCCACAGTCTTCAAGCTTCGATTGTGGCAGCTGGGTCTTGCTGAGATTTCACATGTGAAAGGTGCACCACCTCTGCATGGCATCAGAGACAATATGCAGCGGTTCTTGGTGACTTCAGGTGCAGAGACAGACAAATACCCCCTCGAAGTGCTTTTCAACTGGCCACACCAATGGACACCAGGACGTGCAGTCACACAGGCCAACAGTCCCGAGCATTGTTCAGCAGCTGCAGCGGCCAACAGTCTGCTTCCAAGCCAGGGACCAATTGATGATTTCACAATTGCCTTGAGTATTGGCTCCTCTGTGACAATGGCCTGTCAGCTGCTGTGCTGGACAGCCATCAAGCTGGACTGGATGGGTAGTGGCAATTTGTTGGCAGAGGATGTCAAGCAGGAACTTGCACGTCGTCTTCTCAAGTGTTTGTGCTTCCTGTCTCAGTGCATTAAATCTTTTTGCATGCAGATGAAGCTGTCTGTTTGTTTTTGAAGATTCAATCAATTGATTTTTGGCCCTGTTTCAGAGCTCAGGTGTCTTTGGCATTTGCAACCCAAAGCAGTCAGTCGAAGCGCAGTCCTTGGACAGTCTCAGAATCAAGACTGATGCCAGTTCCAGATCAAGACCGTCAATTGCCAACATGCACTTTCTGTTGGGATCTCAGCTCACACACAGTAGTTTGGATGTCATGTGTAGGGTTGAATGATTTGCAGTCTCTCAGTCTTGCAGCCCATTCAGGTTCGACCGGATTGTGTCTCACAAGCAGAGCTGTGGAACCAGAAAGACACGCCACGACCTGCTCCAAGAGGCCATCTCTAAGCACAACAAGCAAGCAGTGGGAAAGTCCAGAGTCAACCCGGATGAGATTTCGGCACTGTATGTGTTCGACCAGGCGCCATACTCTGTACGCCGGCTACTGAAAGTAATCTGGGGGACAGAGGCCCCCCAGTACACAGCCATCACTCTGGGCTGCATTGCTTTGCCTCACTTCAATCCTGCGAAGCCACAGATCGGGCTTCTTCGAGTTCAGAGGGAGGCCAACCCATTGTGGTATGAGATTTGCAGGCATTCTTGGGCCAAGGTGGAGGAAACACTTGTCCGGATGCAGAACAAGTGGGACATGAAGATCAAGGAGTACTTGGACAGAAATCAGACCCCACCTATTCACCAGCAGGCAGTCTGCAGTGGTTTCAGAGATGCCGGGAAAGAGCAGGAGGTGTATGTGATGGCATGCTTGATGGTCCACTTTCAGTCCGAGCTCAAAGCCAGTCTCACAGGCCCACAGTTTGAGAAGCTCATGCAGAACTGGCGTTGTGGTTGGTTGGACAGCAAGTTGCTCCCAGAGATTGTTGCTATGAGATCTGATTTCAAGATCAGTGACATCAACAGTCAAACAGTCCCACAGTCAGACAGCCCACTCCCTGAAGACCTCATGGTCCTGGCGGATGAGGAGACTGAAGAGGGAGTTATGTCCTTGATTACCTTGGCACGTGGGTTGAAGAAGGAGCAGGACTTGATGAGAGTGCATCGAGCAGCAGTCCACCGCCACAGTGTTCAAACAATTGCTGCTGAGTGTGAGTGGCAGAAGTCAAAGCAGTCCTCAATCGACACAGCATGGTCAGATCACCAGGTGGAGAGTAGTTAATTTCAACAAATATGTGTTGTCTTTCAAGTCTAGATCCTTAGCCCCAATAAGTATATTTTGAAGTGAGCTTCCTCAAGCAGCCTGGAAGGTCTATTTTCAAGTGGGTGTTGCCAAGACTTGCAATGCTGCTGAGTCTTTTGAGCAAACTGCTCACCGTCTTGTGGCTGGCCGCTTGCTCAAAGAGACACATCAGGCACTTGGGTTCGAAAAGACAAGTTTACTAATTAATTCAGCATAGTCCACATGTGTTCTGTGTTGCAGGTCCCAGTCCTTGGAGTCCTCAACATTCCGATGCTTGGGAATGCAGCCAGTTCAGTCATCAAGCAAGTCACAAGCAAGCTCGCAGTCGAACTGTCTCACAGTCCCAACACGCTGATGTATGTCATTGTCCCCCCGAACCAGCCGGTGCATGGAGTTGGAAGAGTCAGCAAGAGTGAGCGCGAGCAGAAGGTTCTGGCCCACCAGCAGATGTGGAAATATGAACTGGAAACTGTAGAGAATGCAGTGATCCTGAAAGCACAGGCCTTGTTCGATGTCGACAGCATGTACAGTGATGAACGTGACTTGGGCATTGAGCTGTGGCTGATGCTGCCGCAGGCAAGTGTTCCAGAGGGGGCAGAGGATGCGACTCCAGTCCTACAGTCCCCTTCCTCGCAGTCTACTACAGTCTCGCAGTCCTTGCAGTCCATTCAGTCCAAGAATGTGTTTGCAACCTCTGTGCTTGTGAAGAGGAAGGCAATCCCAGGGTTGGTGCATTGCATGGAACGTTCAAAGATGCAGAACTTCAGCAAGGACCTCTCATTTGCACAAGCTGGGTCGACCAATGGAGATATGGACTTGGAGCGAGTCTTGACTTCCACATATAGTGGTGGCTGCTGTGTGGGGTTGATGAGTGTGTGTGTGTGTGTGTGTGTGTGCATCTAAGGCAAGCAATGGTTTTCAGGCAAAAGTTTTCTCATGGACCTTGTTATGGCAGCTGTGAAGGGCACCAAGATGAACCGAACACACACTGTGATTGTCAAGGATGTTGCACCCTATGATGCAGAGTTGGCTGTGACTTGTGCCAGTCTCAATGCAGTCACCCCCAGGTCCTGGCCTGATTTCGCCTATGTTGCTTCATCATGGGTTGGCAACCAGGGATTCAAGGAGCAGGTGGCAACCAACATTGAGTCAGTCATTGCAGAGCATGTCAAGGGTGCCATTGGACGTGGTGAGTACCCTTTGGCCAAGCTTCCAGATGGCATGATACAGGCCCCAGTCCCACAGTCGAGCAGTCCGACCCTGAACCTTTCAGAGTTCAAGTTGACTTTGCCATCCCCGAACAATGAGCTTCTGCTTCTGATCGACACAGTTGCCAGAGGGAAGCGTTGCAACAAAGTGACTCTGCCTGAGACAGAGGTATGGAAGGGACTGTCGTGGCCTGACATTCTGAAGAAGCACAATGATGAGTTCAACCCTTCAGGGACTATCCGTGCGAAGCGTGATGCAGATGTTTCAGTCCAGGAGTTTCTTAGATGGCATTCTGATTTGTCACATAGTTTTTCCTGGGGCTTAGTCTTTTTTGTAAACATTCAAAACAGATATGTTGATTTGTAGATCTCCAAGGTTGGACACCTCGAGCCGGGCATCATCGACACTGTCTTCAGTCCTACAGTCCATCAGTCCAGACATGGGCAGGTGCCAGCCGCCTGGCATCACAGCATATCAGTTTGCTGTGTCCAAGGATGGAAAGCTCTATGTCAAGGGCCTGACAGACTCGAACCTGGAGGGCCAAATGTTTGTGGTCCATGGCAGGTTCAAGCGAGGAGATGAAGCCAAATCTTTGCTGAGTGAAGGCTCTGATTCAATCATTGCCTACAGTCTCACAGCAGAGTCGGCAGTCTTGCTCAAGGCCAAGAATGGCAGCACATTGCCAGCAGCGCTCCAGAAGTATGCAGAGAAGCCGGCTGCCTTGGGGGGGATCCTCAATGCCATGTCAATGGCAGGATTGCCAAAAGTGGGGTTGTACCTCCACAGTTGTGAAAGTGAGACTACGGGGACAGATGTTGTGTGGACAGTCAAGGCCTTGGAACCGGCATGCCTCAAATGTACAATTGAAGAGCCAGGCGAGGATAGCAGCAGTCCCTTCCCGCCGCAGGAGATCTCTTTTGCAAAGCTGTCCAGTTATGTGGTACTGTCCCAGCTTACTCAGGTCCAGATTTGCTTTGCCCTTGAGTATGATGACCAGGCCAACAAGCTGAAGGGCATGTACCCCAGTGTTTGTATGAAAGATACAGTCAAGCTTCCAAAGGATGTCATTGCACTGATGTAGATGCAAGATCCAGACAGTCCTACAGTCCTACAGTCCTACAGTCACCAGTCATATGAATCATTATTGCTGTTGGTCTGTTAGACTGTGGGCCTGTCTGCACACGTAGAGCTTGTAGGTGCAGCTGCAGTTGAGTCCCGACAAATAGTCGTTCCTCGACTGATTTTGCCAGCTCAGTTTTGTCAGCTCGGCTAACACAGCCAGACAGAGATGTGGCGCATCGGAGAAAACTGACTCTTGCACTGACTGTCAGTTGTAGCTGCACTGTCAGTGCCACAGTCTTGCAGCCCACTGAGCTGCAAGCTCATGTTTACTTTTAAAAGATTTAGGGTGTAGAGTTATTAGAATTTAAGGGTTGGGCCCTGGGGTTCTGGCTCTCGTCTGGTATCGTGGTCGTCGTCGTCGTGTCGTAAAGGACCCCTCTAGCGTTTAAGGGTTTAGGGTTTAGGGTTTAAAGAATTTGGAGACAAGGCTCTGTCGGCCTTTGGTTTGGAGAAGGCTCCTTCAGGAGAGAGGGTTGCAACTACTCTAAAATCTAACCTAACCCTCAGGCCTACAGTCCTACAGTCCTAAAAAGCCTTTCAAGACAAGGCTGTGTCAGCCTCTTTATGAAGCTCCAAAACCCCTAAACCCTCAGTCCTACAGCCCTACAAACCCAAAAACCCAGACTTTCAAGACAAGGCCGTGTCGACCTCCTTTGTTTGATAAGGCTCCAAAAACCCTGAAAAAACCTGATTGCCCAGGTCTGCCTCGTGGAAGATGTCCAAGATGCTGGGCACCAGGGCACAGCGGCTGCTGCAGCGGCACCAGCAGCGCCGATGTAGAGGGGCAGAGTGGGCTTGGAAGGTATGTTTTAAAGAGGCTGGGTGTTCTGGACTTCATATGCAGTTCCACAGTCTCACTGTCGACAGTGTGGACAGTGGGACTGTGGACCTGCACCTGAAGAGACTACATTCTGGACTGGGGGCCTGCCTAACACTGACACCTTATAGGTGTAGAAACTTACCTGGCCCTGAATATATTCCTTCCAGCAGTTTTTTTGGCTTCTGACTTCAGACTATCCCACTGTCTCACAGTCCCTGGCGCAATGGACGGAGATGTACCTTTTGACAGCAAGGTACTCACATACTGTGAGAGGGTGTCCAAGAGACGCAGAGTTCTCAACAATCTCAAGCAGACCGACATGTATCACCTCGCCAAAGCGAATGTGGCCAAAATAGCTGCCAAAGAGAATGATGGCAACATGAACTCGAACAATATGAACTCGAACAACAAGAAGTCTGGACCTGGTCTCCCCAGTCCTCCGATGACACCACGAGATATTGAGGACATGTCAAAGAGAGATTGGGAGAAACAGTTTTTTGTCTTCAAGACCAGACTACGTGAGTATGCCCAGTGCATGCAGGACTGATTACTTCCTTCTGCAGTCTCACAGTCTGGCAGTCCCACAGTCTACAGTCCCAAGATTGAGAACAAGCTGTTGTGTGTTTTGTTTGTGTTGGTTTTGCACTGCCAGACTGACTGCTGAAGAGGAGGTTCACACTTGTGGGCCCAAGGACTTTGAACTGTATTTGGGACCCATGTACAATAGCCACATGCACAGACTGACTGTCTTGTGCAGTGTGCATGGAGTACAGTCAGTCTTGCAGTCCTCTACAGTCCTAGAGAATCAATATGTTGAACCAGACTTTTCAACTGCAAGACTGAAAAACTCCACTGCACAATGACTACAAGTCTCATGAGACAAGATCTCAAAAGTATGACAGTTGTGGTCTGCGTATGTTGCAAGGAGTCTTCGGGCAGTGCAGTCTCACAGTCTCACAGTCCATCTACTACCACAAAATAGCAGACTGGGTAGCCTGTATCATGATAGTTGGACTGCAAGACTGGTAGACTGCACATGGACCTGTACATATTGTACTGTTTCTGCTGCTTTCTGCTCATAGCACACTAGCTTGTCTCCCGGTCCTCAGTTCCACTGCTATTCAGTGCCATGGAGACAGATTCTCAAGAGGAGGGGGTATCTGACAAAATGGCAACACGACTGGCAAAGCGCATACGACTGGTTGAGCAGTTTCAGGCCACAGACGTGTACTTTCGCTCCAAGGTGCTCCTCATGCACTGTGACTCACAGTCGACTCCACCAGGGGACCCACCAGTGACACCGAGGATGGAGTTTTCAAAGAGAAGGTGGGAAAAGATGTGGTATGTCTACAAAACCAGGTCCCGCCTCTATGCAGAGTGGCTGAACTAATTCAGTCTGGCAGGCCTTCAGTCTTACAGTCCACAGTCCTGCATTCCTACAGTCCCACAATCCTACAGCAACAACAGGTTGTGAACTGTGGACTACATGACTGGCTGAAGACTGTTGTTCGAAATTATTTTGCACTGACAGACAACAACCAGGGAAGCCTGATGTGATGAAAAGACCTCTTTTAACAAACAGTCTCATCGTCGTCGTGTCGTAAAGGCCCCCCTCTCGTGTAGGCTCGTAATAATGTAACAAACAGTCACACAGTCCTACAGGCCTTGGGGTTCCAGGTTCCTCGTACAGTCACACAGTCCTACAGGCCTTGGGGTTCCAGGTTCCTCGTACAGTCACACAGTCCTACAGTCCTACAGCCTTGGGGTTCCAGGTTCCTCGTGTCGTCAGTGTAGCCGTCGTTTTCGTCGTCGTCGTCGTGTCGTAAGGCCCCCTCTCGTGTAGGCTCGTAATAATGTAATGTAACAAACAGTCACACAGTCCTACAGGCCTTGTAGTGGGAGATATAGGCCTTGAAGTTCTCAAAGAAAAAACAAGGGATGTTGGTTGCAAAGGCTGGAAGGAATAGCTCATAATCTCTCCAAGTCGGTATCCTAGTTACCCTGGCCTGATATCCTAGTTGTCTTGCCGACTCCTTATTTGTTTTATGAAAGCAAGATGGCAGGGTATGAACCACACGTGCAGTTTAGCGGTTGTATCGTTTCCGATTTGTATATTAAACTTTACATTAAAAAGAAGAGCATCATCTACAGGATTAAAACCGAAAATCTAGTGACCAGCTCGGTAGATGGAACAGTAGAAGTATATAAGAACCGAACAGATTTATAACAAGATGTCTAAAGCGATGTGTGAATTTAACAAGGCATTATTTAATCCCTTACATAAATCCCACTATAACGAGATTGATATACAAATTCTTAAGGAGTGCCGGACAATCCCGCCAGTAGGTGAAATGACCCAATTCTACAAAGTATTTAACCAGAAAACCGGAAAATACGATACATACGGATTTATGCCCGAAGCGACAACCGAAATAGATGTAAGGAAAGCTTATACACACGCGTTTAACCAAATTACCGAAATCCCCGTCTTTAATCAGTTTGATATCTGGAAGCAGTTTAATTACAAAACGCACGGCTACAGCAAGTTTGACGAACTGACTCTGTTTATGGTTAAACCGAGAGAGAAAGCATTGTTTTTCAAAAAGACCCACTGTTTAGTATGTAGTATGTTTGTAAAGCACAACGCCGATAAATGCGAAATCCTATACTACAAAGAACCTTCTAGAGTGTATAAGGTGAAGTACACTAAACTTATCAATCAGTTATGGGCAACCAAGATATCAGACCATTCCCCCCGAAGATGCGAAAATCAAAGCCCTAATCGCTAATGTTAATTTCGGGTTACTAGAGAAGGGCACGAACAAAACATCTAAACGTTTTGCCTTTGATAGTCTTCGGGAAGCACTGCATTATCAACAACAGGAAGGGGGTAAAATTAACAAAACCACGGGATACGACGAAGACGACAAGGAATTAGCCCAGAAATTTTATTGCTTAACGGTGTCCGACCGTGTTGCTTTAAGAAACGGATACACATGAAGGAGTTACTGCTTCAAACCCACAATCATAAGATACAAGAGGATTATACCAAACTAGTTAATAACGGCGTTGATGTATGGAGCATTGACAACAGATGCCTTTGTAATCAGGCAGGAGCACTTAAGCGAAGCAAGGAAGGCAATAACCTTTAAAAATAATATCGGAGGATGGCGACACGAAAAAGGAAAACAAAATGATGCTTACATTTTTCAAGAGGCTAGGGGCGAAGGACGACCCAAGAGCAAACGAAAACCGCAAAACGTTAGACCGTATGTATGACGACATGTGGATAACAGCATTCCTATAACCGACTTTGTCAGAAAATATTTTGAAACAACTGGTGACCTAGTGGCATCAGAGAAGAACATCGCATATACCAACATAAGGCGTAACAACGTATCCAACTACATAAGAAACAACTTAGGTAAAACTGATAAATACGAAGTAGCAGAATCGCTTATATGTAGAAAGTATAAGAAAGTAGGGAACATAAAGTTTAATGTTAATTATCGGTTTAGAGTTGTTAGTTTATCGGGCAATGTCGTTATCATAGAGAACATAAAATCAAAAGAGCAATATACCACCGACATATACACTTTAGATAATCATTTTTAGATACGACTAGTGCACCATTTGCCATTCGGCACAGAGCGCTTCAATCAAAGGTAGAATAACTATACACGAATGGGAGAAGTCGTATTTAGTAAGTCGTGAATGGATATGGTGCGCCTTGACGAGAAGCACTGATGTTAATGACGTATTGTTTTATGAAGGTGCTACGGATAAAAGCGAACTGACAGAAGAAAACTTACACAGATATTTAAACAGTTAAATTAAGAATTATAAGCTGCAGGATGAAGCAAAGAATAGAAAGATAGACGAAACTAAATATGTTGATATAGAGTGGTTTATGAAGAGGATAAACGGAAATTGTCAGAACTGCGGGTGTCGCTTTGAGTTTGAAATTAAGAACGGCTGTTTAACAAATAACATAACGGCTCAAAGACTGAATAACGAAGACGCCCACTATAAACACAACTGTGAAGTATGGTGTAAGCTGTGTAACTGTAGCGCAAGGTGAAAATCAAAGGATATTGATTTTTCGATTGCCTTTCAATCTAAATATTCTATCGTTTTATTGGAAGATGAACTGCGAACACTTACTGGTGCGGAGCGGTTTGAACTTTCAACATATTCTACTGTAGGTGCTGGGGAACTATGAACACTATGTGGTGGTGTATTTTGAACAGTTGTAGGTAGAACAACACCACAAATAGAAGATTGCCGTGAAGAAGAAGATGATGATGAACTCGATTGTCTAGGTGGTGTTTCTATTCTTCTCTCCTCCAATACTTCTTCACCATCATCACTATTAGTAGCATGTCCTCTTTCAGAAGTAAAGAACTCTCTTAATCTTCTTAAATCTTCTCCTAATCCGTTTCTATTTGTAGGGTTCCCGTTCCGAACTACTCCTACTTACATTTGGTGGTAATCCACTGGATGGCGTGACACCCGGTGAAGACGACGACGAATGGGGTAATGAACTCTAAGGTGTTTCACTCTGTCTTAACATATAACGAACTGTTTGTGTCATGTTGTCCCTTCTTTCTTTCATTAAGTTTTTGTAACCTTTAACTTTACTATCATATAACCACTCTATGCCCTCTATCATAGGAAAATCAACTTGAATACTATTATCACTAGTTGTTACTGTTTCTTCTACATCATAACCTTCAGTTTGTAAGAATGGGTTAGAGGTTCCTTCTATATAAGCATCATCATCTGTTGTTAACCTTTTTCGTTTTGGTAGTTTTTCTTTGTTATATGCTAATGTGTCTTCATTAATAATGGATAGATTTTATATTCCGAATGCTCTTTTGACTAACATTTCAGCACCTTTAATCGCCGCTGCTTTAGCAACTTTTTAGCACCTTCTTTTGCACCCTCGCTTATACTCTCACCAAATATTTTGCCTTTGCCTTTGCCTTTCTTTCTTGCCCACGCATGCTTTCTATGATTAACTTCATCGTCACCGTAAGGTGTCGTCCATGCTCCATCTTCTAAAGCATCCTTAACCATATCTATTAAATACTGTTTGTATGTTCTCTTCTTACCTTTGCCTTTCTGCTTCGATTCTTCGTCGGTAATTTCATGTGGTTCTGGCACTGTAATTCCTCTTAAGAAAAATTGATATTTAATGTATTCCACTGGTTTATTGCTCCAGAAAACAATGTTTGGTGTATTATTAATGTCATCCTGATAAACGGGTTGTCTTTGCGTTTCTCTTGTGGCAAATTCATCCTCTGCGGGTACAGGTTCTTCTTCTGACGGTTCGTCTAAAGGTGTTGTTCTTCTTAACATGCTTTCCATAGCAGGATTACCATACTGCTTTACTAATTGCTCGTGTCGCCCTGCCATTTCTTGGTCTTTTGCTATTTGTTGTCTTACTCTTTCTTGTAATTCCCGCTCCGCGTCTGCATGATAAGCTACCATTCCACTAGGTGGCGTTGGAATTGTTCCAAAATCTTCTGAAATAACTGGCGTATTACTTCCCGAACTTTCAAGGCGTCGCTGTAAATGTAAAGTTCCTCCGTTTTGTTGCTTTTGTCTTCTTAACATTAGGTCTCTCATTTGTCTATCCATTGTTCTTCCTTGCTGTTCTTTTAATAGTTCAATTGATTCGCTTCCATCAAAGAAACTCGCCTGTGGGGAATTTCTAAACTGTGTTGCTGTTCTGTCTGGAAAAGGTTTTAACATCTTCTGTTCATCACTGATTAATCCTACGATTTCGTTGAAGGTCGGTTTTCGTTTAAGACCATAGACGGAACATGAATTAACAAGTTCAAACCGTGCTGTCTTTGTTCCCACTAGCTTATATAATAAAATTCGATATTATATAAAATAATTAAACAAATGTTGTTTTTGCAATTCTTCTATACTCTTTTTCATATGGTCTATGGTTGAATGCGGAAGGTTCGGTCTATGTAATTCATTTATCAGTCTATCTAAGTCCTGCTGATAGTTGCGTCTCTTATTACTTTCCAATAGGTCTCGTCTCTTAAGAACCGACCCTTCGTAACTCTCGCGTAACTTGATGTGGTCTCTTAAATGTTCTAAATATCGTGTGTCGTGTAATTCCCATGGTGAATGTTGTTTCGTGGTGGTGCTGATCTTAGAACCCTTAACTTCATCGGGGTGTTGTTTCTTAATAAATTTCCTGCCATATCTTTTGCTAAACATTGTTAAATAATATCTTAGATAATATATAAAAATATTGCTAGAAGCAACACTATATGTTAATGTAGAATTGAAATAATTGCCTGCGCTTTCGTCTATCACCAGAAAACATACCTCGAAATAGATTATTTGCTTTCTCTCTTCTTGTGTTAGTATTTTCTTGATGAGTTAACAACAAGTTCTCATTTATTGTTTATTGTGGTGTTTTCGTCTTCGTTCTCACGGGTTGGGTCGGTTCTTCTATCACTGGTTGCTTCACTTCTTGAAGATAAGGTGTTTATCGTTCTTCTGGTTGTTGTTGTTGTTGTTGAATAAGTTGGTTTTGCGGTTGTTGAATAGCAACTGCTTTCATGTTCGCTTTTGCTTTTGGTTTGGGATTAATGGGTTTATCTTCTATCTTCTTACATTTATGGGTATATCTCATAGTTTTAAGACTAACATTGGCACCGCAGTCTTTACAATAAACTCGCTTGTTTATCATCCTATCTGTTTTGTGTTTAAACTCTGGTTCATTTGTTTCGGGTTTAACTTCATTCGCTATTGGTTTGTCAGGGGTTGCTTCATTATTTTTTTCATTGACTGCTTCGGGCACTTCTTCATTAATAACTTCATTGACTGCTTCAATATTGTTTTCGGGTTCGGTCATTATATATTATCCTATATTATTTCTATCCGCCGACCCTGGCGGCGTGTTCGATGGGTTTCGATGGGCTTGGAGGTGTTAACCTCCTCCCGCACACCGGCGCCCCCAGGGGGGGGGGGGGCTAAAAGCATCACACCACAGCCCATTGGGTTCAAATCAATTCACTGTAGGAGACCACCAATTTTGTTCTTCTTTTTCATCCCCCTCCCCCCCCTCCCCTCCCCTCCCCCGCCTCCCCCCCCCTCCCCTCCCCCTCCCCCTCCCCCCTCCCCCTGCCCGCCTACCCCCCTCCCCCTTCCCCCTTCCGCCCCCAAGTCTGAGAGTAAAGAATGTTGTTCGGGTTGATGCTTTCTTTGTGCGGGTTCAGGGTCTAGGATCAGGAAGTTTTATTACTAAGGTTGGATGCGCTTCAGCCGTTAAGTGATTTCATCAGCGGCTATGACTATAAGACCCTTCTTTGTAACCCTAAACCCTATGTAAACCCTAACCCTGAACCCTGCTTACCAAGTACCCTCATGCATGAAGAAGAGGAAGAAGAGGCTTTTCAGCCTGTCAGCCGGCAATCAGCGGTTATGACTTGTATAAGTTGACTGTAAGCACCCTTCGTTATAACCCTGCTTACAAAGTCCCCTCATCCACGAAGAAATCCTAAACCCTAAACCCAGGAGGAGGCTTGGAGGTCCAGGCTCGTTGTTGCTTCAGATGGTATTTGAAGGATTATGGGACTTTGTAAGTAAGGGTCACTTTAAAGGGGCTCCTTAAAGGGCTCCTTAGAGGGATCTCAAGGGTTGAGGGTTTAGGGGCTACTTGCAGGATCATGGGACTTGCTGGTAAGGTTATGAGTACCTTCATTGGGGTTAGAAGCAATTATAACTCTAGTTACCTGAATTATCACCCGAGTTACTAAGTCCCATGATCCTTCAAGTAAAGGCTGGAGAGCCCTGGTTCACCAGCCCCAAACCTTGGGAAGAAATGAGATCCGGTAGGTAACGGTGCTAGAAGCAGAAGTTCGGATAATTACTATGTGGGAGTTTCCGCAAATTGGTGGGACCTTATTCTGGGGTTCTGCTGATGGGAATCCTACTATTTACGGTGCTATATTGGGGTCCCCCATGTTCGGAAACTGCCATAACTTTTCTGGGCACCTGGTTCTCAAATCTTCGGGGCTGAGTAGGTAACCTTTTGGGGCTCTTCTGATCCTACATGATCCTACCACAATTAAAAGGTTAACCTTTTATGGGATAAGATACCCAGCCACTGAGAAGATGTTCCTGAAACCCTAACCCTAAACGGTTCTAAAGGTGTTGAACATAGGGTTTCAGGACGGTTTAGGTTTCGGGTTTAGGTCCTGCGGTAAGGCTTTGTTTGCACTTCCCATCTTGGCGTCTCCTTCTAGAACTAAACCTGCGGGCCTCGCGGACACCAAACGACTTTGCCTGTACAAGTGCATTCGGCTTCTGGTCTGTCGCCCACGGGGTCGGCGGCTTGAGCCGGAGGCTCTTAAATCGGGCAGCGCTTCGCTGCCCTGTATGGACTGAGCTATGGCTCAGACGAATGAGCTTCGTCTGCGAAGCAGAAGCCACGACAACTCGTGCCGCCGACCCGCCCCGGACCCCGCATCATCGGACCCTCGTTTCTCCCTTGGGCCGCGCGGGCCCTGGCCCGGAGGCGTCTCGGAACGCGCACGCGCCTCGCAGCCATTCCCCACGGCATGGCGGGTTTCGGGGCCGCCGTGGACGACCTTAGGAGGCGAGCCGGCGAGCATCAGGAGCACTCGGGCGCCCGCAACCAGCCCCGGGGCGCGAAGTGGGCGCGAAGTGATGATTTCCAAGTTTTTGCGTGGGTTGCGGAAGCCCCACAAGGGCGCGCATCATCAGCATCAGCGGGGTCCGGCGGAGGGCGGATGCGGGCTACATGGAGGGCCGACGAGGGCTAAGAGCGTAAGATCGCCCACAAGTTGTGTATTTCGGGCCTACGTTGCACTTTTGTTCCGGTAAATTCAAACTCAAGACGTTCGTCCACATGCAAATGAGAATGAAGGAAGCTTCTAAAGGCAGTCCATGAATGTATAAATATACCTCGGGCGCCCGCAACCAGCCCCGGGGCGCGAAGTGGGCGCGAAGTGATGATTTCCAAGTTTTTGCGTGGGTTGCGGAAGCCCCACAAGGGCGCGCATCATCAGCATCAGCGGGGTCCGGCGGAGGGCGGATGCGGGCTACATGGAGGGCCGACGAGGGCTAAGAGCGTAAGATCGCCCACAAGTTGTGTATTTCGGGCCTACGTTGCACTTTTGTTCCGGTAAATTCAAACTCAAGACGTTCGTCCACATGCAAATGAGAATGAAGGAAGCTTCTAAAGGCAGTCCTGAATGTATAAATATACCACGTGGAAGGGCTTTCAACAATTGACCCACTGGCATCATTTCAAGGGCGCTTTCTCGTTGACGGTTTCCTTGAAGCTTCGGGTGTAGGGGCATCAGTGTTGCAGGCTCCGGAATTGTGAATTAGGCTAGTCGGCTCCCTGTTTTGATTTTTGGAGAGGGGGTTAGGGTTTGGGGTTTAGGGTTTGGGACTTGCCACCTGGCATTTTGGCGCAGAGAGGCCGTCACATCGCGAAGGTAGGACGTCTTGTCCACCACGAAGCCGAAAGCAATCACGAGACCACGGGGACGGACACTGATTGCAGCTAGAGTCGATCGGATCTTCTTGTGAGATTCGGGCATGTGTGTCTTGAGGCTTCAACAATTGGAGCTTTTCTGCTCCTTGTTTGCAGGGTGTGGGAAGCGGGTTGTGACGACGGCAGAAAAATTTGAATAGGGTCATACGCCCAAGTCACAAGGGTTTAAGCCTTAGGATTTTGTGTTTCAGATTGAGGCTTGTCGGGCTTGGGGTCTAAAAGGCAACGCCCGAAGCCCTAGACTCCAAAACGCCGGGAAGTAATGTAGAGGCCCACATAATTACCAATAAATACTATTTTCGGGGTTCCCTATTCTAATTAGTCTAATGTATACTGGCCCTAAACCATCTTCTCCTCATTTAGGCCACTATATTGAGAATGAATTCCAGAGTGAAGAAAACTGCCGAGCTTCGCTGCCGCTGCTTCGCTTGCGGCTTCTTTGGGCTTCTTGAGGGTTTAGGGGTTCAGGGTTCAGGGTTTATAAGGCGGGCTAGGCACGTCTTTGCCGGTGTGGGGTGTGCAAACTGCACAAATCAATTTTTTGTGCGCAGACGTCGCAGTAGCTGCAGTTGTCTGCCGTGGCACACTGCCTGCACCAGCTGCACATGCGCGTCTCTTGGGCCATGCCTCGTTGTCGATTCCAGCATATATCACATTGTCGAAGTTCGCAGGTACACGAAACAGGACGGTCTTATTGTAAATGCAGCTTACCTGGACCTACCCTGTATTATAACCTTACAGCTGTTTGAGGGTACCAGGAGGGTCCTAGTCAAATGCTTGTTCCTGATGCATCTCTGCACCCAGGGACTAGACATGCACACAGCAAGCCCCGCAGTCGAATCGCAGAAAGCTTCCAAGAAAGGTCGGTCGACGTCAAGGGGCGCACTTAAGGGGCGCACTTATAGAGCGCATTTTGGCTATAAGTCGGAACCAATATATATCAATTTCGTTTGTTTCCGTTTCGACAGATGTTTTTTGGCGATCGTCTCGGATTGGATTATAATATTTGGAGACTGACTGGCATGCATACAGGTCAGTTCTGTTATCAACTTCGTTTTTTCCGTTTCGACAGATGTTTCTTGGCGATCGTCTCGGATTTCGACGGACTGGCATGCATGCACGTCAGTTCTGCTGCTCGTGAGATGGATGCACAAACTCGACGCACCGTAGATTTTAAAGGCTCGAAAATTTAAACAGCACGCATGGAGTAGCAGCCCGAAACCTGAACCGGTCATTTCTTTACCATGGCACTCATGACGGCATTCACTCGATCTGCATATATGTATGTGTTAATAGATCAGCCCAAACCCCAGGCTATACGTGAAATTGCAGCTCGGCCTTAGGCCGCGAAATTCCGTGAAATTGCAGCTCGGCCCGTTACATTCCGTGAAATTCCGCGAAATTCCGTGAAATTGCAGCTCGGCTTGTAAGCTAGCTAGCACTTATAAGGGCAGCGAAAGTCCGTGAAATTGCAGCTCGGCCCGTTATATTGCAGCTCCGCACAGGGCCGCGAAATTCCGTGAAATTGCAGCTCGGGTTACATACCGCGACATTTCTGGCAGCTCAGCTATAGCACGGCCGCGAAATTCCGTGAAATTACAGCTCGGCCAGTTATATATTGCAGCTCCGGGCCGCGAAATTCCGCGAAACTCGAGGCCGTGAAATTGCAGCTCGGCCCGTTAAATACATTGCAGCTCAGCACTTATAAGGGCCGCGAAATTCCGTGAAATTGCAGCTCGGCTATATTATAAGGGCCGCGAAATTCCGTGAAATTGCAGCTCGGCAGCCTTTTGGGCGTGAAATTGCGTGAAATTCATGTGGCCGGCAAATGCAACCCTGAAAATCCCTGGGTTTTTCGAGATCGTCAAAAACCAGTGGGCGTGAAATTGCGTGAAATTGCGTGAAATTCACTACATAGAGCGCTCTATACGACCGACTGGGCGTGAAATTGCGTGAAGTTCAAAAACATACATTTTTGTAATTTTTTTCCAAATATACCTCAAAAGTCCTGGGTGTGAACTTGCCACGTTCATGTCTGCTCTGAGGCCGGGCCGACCTCATGCAAGAATGTCCATGACAGACACAGAAGACCCTGCTCTTAAGCAGAAACTGAAGGGGTGCACCACTTATGGCTGCAATCCTCTCGGACTAGAAGCTTCACCCGCCATGTTCCGATGAAAATATGCAGCGCGTGCGATCGGCAAAAGGGCGGAGCCAGGCTAAAAGGTTCAGGGTTTAGGGTTTGGGGTGGGTTTAGGCTTAAGGGTTTAGGGTTTAGGCTGAAGTGTTTCGGGTTGAGGGTTGAGGCTTGACGGTTTAGGGTTTAGGATTGGGTTTAGGGCTTACGCCAGGCTTTTTGGGGTCGCAAGTTCGATGCATGTCCCGCTACTACAGTTGTTTCCTCGATGAGGATCTCGTCGGCAAGTGCAAGCAATTCGCCTGTACATGCATGCATAATTTCATCTCGCGCATATATGTAATTCGCACACAAGATTTCACGCATGATTTCACGCATCAGGTTTGCCTTTTGATCTGAGGCGGATCGTCGAGCACTCGCATCCTCGCACCATGAGCTTGCGGGCCTTGCAGCATTACTGCCTGCTAACCGCCCTCCGTTGGGTCGGAACCGACATGTCGTGAGTGCTGCGAGGAAAAGTCTGCAGCCGACGTACTGCTCTGTGAGTGTTCGTATACATATTGGCACGCATGTGTTCGTCGTTGTCGTATATCGAGCGGGATCTTTTGCATCTCGCCAGTCATGCTTTCTGAAAATTTGTAAGCCTGCTTGTCGAGTCATCTGGCTTGGTCGTCCGTTTAAGTATTTAAACTTCACTCAAATCCAATTTTTCCTGGTTGTTGTCAAAACAAATCCAATCGAGTTTGTCTTTATTCGGTTTTCGTCACGTATTTCACGCAACTCGACAAATCTGTTTATATATCGTCCAAAACCGAAAAATGCTCCATACGGTCGTTTGACGCAAAGAGCGCTTTATGATGTCGAACGGCCTTTCTTGGTTATGTTACCTGTAGTTACCTGTAGGCATACCTAACCCCCCCTCCCCAATAAACAATAGAAAGAAAAGTCAGTAAAACAATAGCCCCAACTCCTAGAAGAGTGCCATTCTTCTGCTTACGTTCAGGGTCCAAACAGGATCCTAAACGCAAACCCTGGCAATTGGCCTATGTCTTTCTCCTCATCTTGAGTTGCGGCTTTGGCAACGCTCCTTCCTCCAGGGTCTAGGGTTTAGGGTGCAGGTTGGAAAGCTTGAGACGTCAGGGGCTGGGGATGTTTAGAGATTATAGGGTTGAGGATTTCGGAACCCAGTCTGACAGGTCCAGTTGCGAAGGTAGCTTCAATCAAAGGTTTTTTTTTACCATCCGCAAAACAATTTACCCAGCTCCGGAACATGACTTGGCTTGTTTCTGGGTGCTTGCATGCTGAATTGTCGCAACATCGAAACCCCCAAAAAACACACTTCATACTGAATTCATGCGATATTACTTGCAAACAAGGTTGCAAGCACCATCCCAGCGTCACGGCTACGGTTCGCGACAGACCTGGGCAGGGGAAGTAATAGAGCGAAGGCAAGTGCCAACATGTGCGGTAGGCTTTCACGTGCAGTCACAACAAGTTGCACGCGACTTTGGAATGCACACCCGAATCATTTGACGGAGCGTGATGCTGAACTAAACCCCGAGCTGGGGCTTGTATCTACATGCTCGCTTCCGCGGTTTCAATTCTACTTCCCAGTTCTCGCGTTAGGCTAACGTGCTGGAAACCACACCTCCATAGTGGCGGGCTGCGACCACCGCTCGGAGTGCCCCAGCGTCGCCGGCCGGTGCTGCGTTGGACCTCTGGAGCGTTTCGATTGCTTTTAAAGCTTCGCGTGCTAAGCATGTCAGCACATGACATCCAAGCAAACACGACTTTCAATAGCTAACTCGTGCCAAAAGTCTCACGCCTGCTCTTAACTTCAACCCGGCCAGACCCGGCCAGCTTACTGGTCTGTGATTTCTTGTGGTGGCGCTTCGGCTTGCCCTTCCAGGCACGTTGTGCATGTCCATACGGGCAGACGTGTGACATGATATTTGCCATTCACGGGCCTAGCGCGGCCACAGCCCACACACGGCGGATAGCCGCAACTTCGGCATCTTTGATTCTTGGGCACGTTGCTGCCGCGGCCGCAGAATTGGCAGGGCCGCTTTTTGCAGTTTCGGCAAATGTTCGCATTTACTGAAAAAAGTTCCCGAGGCAACGTGCTCTTGCAGGTTGGGCAAGTTCGTAGCTTTTGTTCCGGCTTGGCACTTGTTACGTCTATGCAGAAAGCGCACACCAGCTTGTCCAGCCGTCCCTGGTTCTTGGCTTGCCAGTCGATCGCAGAAAACATCCTTTGCGATCGCAGCTCGCCGCAGCTGCTACAGGTGCGATGCTGCGTGCTGGCTTTCTGAGCATGCAGTAGACACGTGGCTCTTTGCAGACATCGTTGCGCGCGCATGCGCTGCAGCGCCACGGGCTCGAAAGCAGTGAGTACGCGTCGCACGTCTTTGCCGGTCTGGCGTGTGCAAACTGCACAAACCAATTTTTTTTGTGCGCAGACGTCGCAGTAGCTGCAGTTGTCCGCCGTGGCGCACTGCCTGCACCAGCTGCACATGCGCGCCTCTTGGGCCATGCCTCGTTGTCGATTCCAACATACATCACATCGTCGCTGCATTCCTTGAAGTAAAATCGTTTTGTCGCTCTCGCCGCATGCGCGGAAACATTTCAAGGGGTGTCTCGGTGGAGCCTGCTCATTACTCGCAGCCGGACAACTGCTGCAGCTCAGAAGCATGGCATCTGGCCAGCTGTGGTGTCGTGCGCGTCCTTTTGCGACTGTGGCAGCTTGCCATGCTTTTTGGAGTTGGCTTTCTTCAAGCTCCCCTCGCCAGAATTGCGTTAGCAATCGTGGTCCGGGAAGATCACCCTGGGAAAAAAGCATGGGCGAATATGCTTGCACGATGCGCATTTGGTCGATGCGTGAGACGCGGGATGCAATCATGTATCCCATTAGCTGACTGTCATATGTGGGTCGTTGCCACATGGAGCCCAAGTCCATCACGGCTGCTGGCAGCGTCGCGCCCATGAACGAATGCGCTGTTCCGGCAAGATCCACGGCCAAGGTGAAACCACGCCGGATCACAGGCACAGCCCCGCTTGCATCCAAGTTCCAGTTCACATTCCGTGCGCGCAGTGGCAACACACCGACTCCTAGTCGTTGATCAACACACCATTTTGCGCCGGGTATTGCAACGAAAATCGCTTCTGGAAGATCCAGCAGTACCATTTCCGCGTCAGTGCAGGAGGTTACCCGTTCTGCATCCCGTGGGGAAAGTGTCCAACCGCGCATTTGCCCGCGAGTGTTCTTGTAGACGCTACCTGTGAAACCTTTTGCTGCAAAAAAAATGCTTTCCTGGGGAAAAACGTTTTTTCAGCTAAACAACATTTCTCCAACGAGCGAGCGGAAACCAGCGGGGAGAGAGCGGAATTGGGGTATCAAACATATTGAAGTACATATGGGCAGGTTTTCTGAAAGAGCGATTTTGATAATACGCCACATTCCCGAAAGAGCGATTTTGCCGGCGCCGTTGCTGGCTTGGATGCTCCAGAATTGTGCAGAAGTATAGGTACCCTGACAATTTCACTCCGGGTCTCTTCACGGGCCTAAATGCGTTCAGATACGACCTATGTAGTCAATTTCGTATATAGTACCTTGTAATGCCGATAAGCTAGATTGGCTGCTGGTCTCTTCATCTGTTCCTTATGCCTCGTGGTGTGTATACATATATACATATATATGTTCGTATATATGATATAGGATGCCTCTATATAGCCCCTTAAAACTGAGGTTTGAATCATGACATACATACGTCTACATATATGCAATGCTACATATTTATATATGCATATATACATATACTAATATGCGTCATATGTAGCCCATTATATACTTCAACATGTAGACAACCCTAAGTTCTTGTACCCATTTGCGGAAAGACTTGTCCGTTTTACTTCAGGATCCTCGGTACGTGCAATTAGTCCAGGGTTCCCGGTTCATTCCCTGCCCTTGCTTTGTGCACACCGTTCTACATAGCTCCCGATCAAACAAACACACAATGAGGAAGGGAGCCTGCTAGCAGTGGATGGGCCCATGGCATTCAATTCTTAAAGCATCTTAAAACCATAAACCGAACAAAAGCCCGTATAGAACCCCCACCACCAAAATTCATGAGAAATGAGCGAAAACCCAGAGAGCGGAATTTCGCGGCGAAAGAGCGGAAACCCGCGGCCAAAGAGCGGAAATCAGCGGAACGGGTTTTGTTTTACACACTTCCGCTTGGACATGGGTTGGGATTCTACGTGGTTCGCCTTGGACTCCATAGCTTCTGTTCCTGGCGCAGCACAATCTCGATTCCTGTGTTATGCTTGTGCTTGGTGCTGACTTTCACAGACGCTATGTTGATATGTCTTGATTGAGTGCAGAACGTGTAGCAATGAGCACAAATGCATCGCTGGCAGTTCTCGAAGCCAGACTGCCCGCAGAGTCTGGACTGTTTTCTCCCTGGCTAGGGATGGACCTGGGCGAAAACTCCGGTCATGTGCCGATCAAGCAAGAACTCAATGATGAAGAAAGGGCGATGATCGCGATGCAAGCTGAGTGCATGAGACCGTCGACTGTCAAACTAAATCCTATGTGCCTCCTGAACAACCCGCGCAGCCAAAAGCCCGATGATTTTTACCCCGATAGGATATATAGGATTTATAAAGGGTTTACAGGGTTTGTAAGCTTTTTAGGAGCTTCCTTTCAGTGGATGTGTGTGCTGCTTGCCCTGCGAGCCTGTGAGACAAGCGCTGGGAGTGAGACGAAGCAAAGGACCGCACGGTTTTTTGAAGTTTAACCTTGTTGATCCCGAATCCTATATGTATATATATATATATATATATATATATGTATATATACATATATATATATATAACCTTCTTTCCAATGAATCACAAGCACAGTAGAAAAGCGTTTTTACTTTTCAAAACACCTGCGAGAGAGCAATTTTGTTGTAGACTAGCTGCCTAACCGCAAAAAGCCGAAGCAAAAACAAGCGGAACGAGCGGAAACCCCAAAAGGAACTGCTCAAAGCATTTATTTTGCAGGCTTGGGTTTCGCAGGTATATTTGCGAAAGCAGTCCTCCGTCGCCGTTACGCGAACTGGCAAATCTTGCACTAAGGGCAGCAACCCGCTAATGCCGTTGGTGTCTGCATCATGTCTGCGCAGCCACCGCGCTCGTTCCTCGGCTGTGCGCACGCCAGCTTCTTCGCTGGCTTTGTCGCGCGCCACAACCCATAGCAGCGTTTTGCTTTCGGTTTCTGCAAATTGCCGCGCGCGTACTTGCGCCGTCAAATACTTCACAGCATTCAGGCCATGTATAAAAGGAGCCGATGCGAAAGCCTTCTCGTTCAGCTGCGGTGAAATGTCGCTGCAACCAACCACAATGCATCGTCGCCGTCGCTCGTTCCTGCACTTTGCACATTCATCCGTGCATTGCTCTTGCCACGGACGTTGCACTCGGGTTTGGCGTTCCGCTTGCCAACGCGCACGCAGCGCTGCGCACTTGGCTTTGCCGCAGCTTGTTTTTCGATCCCATGGTTGCCAGGAACCTGCGTTCAGAGTAGCTAGGCCGTGCGAGAAGCACCAGGTTTCCTCTTCTTCACACCCATGACGCGCAGACTTCAGAACGAACGACAACCAGTCGTCCTCGCATCGCTTCTCTACTGTCAGTTCCAAGTAGTCCGTCAGCGAGTCCACAGACTTGGTCCAGAACATGTTTTGCAGGTAGCGGACTACCGCCGACCCGTGCTTTAGAAAAGGGTTTTGCGTCACGGCTGAAGCACGCACTGGAGGAAATTGCCAGAAATCCCCACTAAACACCAGGTTCACACCGCCAAAAGGCCGCGGTGAGTTATCGACGCGGCAAGCCCAGCTGTGCGCTCCTTTGCGAATTGCTGATTGCATGCGGAGATGCAAAGCTCCGACAGTCTCAAGGCCGGCATTCGAAATTTCGTCTAGCATCACCCATCGTATGCGCTGGTACAGCACGAACCAGGCCGACACATCGCGCTCCTCTGGCGCTACCGTGGCCGGATCGCCAACTGCTCCATGTCGGCCCAGTTGTGCAAAAGAATGGAGCGTCCGACCGCTTAGAAGGGATGCTTGTGTGTTTTGTGGCGCTAAGAAAACGAAGTCTTGACCATGTTGCATCTCGCAAACTTCTTCCAAAAACATTCGTAGCCACTTTAAAGTCTGTGATTTGCCGGCTCCGGGCACGCCGTGCAGAAGCAAGCGCATGGGTTCGCTGCGAGCTGCGCCGTTCTTTTTGCTTTCTTTGTGTTCCTCTAAGCAGCGCTTCACAACTCGTCGCAAGACACGCATTTGTTCCGCTGTTGGAAGAAGCTTCTTCTTCCTCGGTTTCGACAGTTCTCCAAGCCAAGCTTCTGCAGACGCAATCGTCAGCTTTCCGTAATGCAGTCCTGCGCTGGCCGTCCAACCAATCGTTTCTCGCGGACGTTTTGCAGCGGGTTCGTCAGCGTCGGGCTCTACCGACCACTCCATGTGCCCACCGCGGTTCCTGGGGCCGGGCGTGAGCTGGTGCGTTCTTGCATCTCCAACGGCATCCCAAAACGCAGCGGCCGCCTCGACTGCCAGCTGGGTGCGCGAAACCTTTTTCTGCGATCTTTCCTCTGGCAACAAAACCGACTGCACGACATCGGATGTCACCCAGGCTGTGTCCACATCGTCCATTTTGTTGTTCGACCCTGGGTTTTCTTCGTCGGAGTCTCGGTCGTTGCTGCCACCCATGGCAACAGACAGCACGTTGCGAATCATGCGCGCTGCATGTTCGCTCACCACGTGACCTTCACAGTAAGCTTTCCAAGCAAGCAAATGGCTGCGTTCGTGCACTGTCTGTTTCCCTTGCAGTCGCGTGCGCGCTACAGCGGGTGCCGCCACAGGCCGATTCAAGTCCTGAACCAGCGGCACGTGCAGTGTAGCATCTGCCGCGTCAATGCACCAAGGTCGAAAAAACAAATTCAGAAGACGTGCCTGCTTCTCTAGACCACACTCGTTGTGAGGCATCTTTGTACGTGTTGGTTTGGGAACTACTGGTTTAGCACGCCGGCGCAAGATGTATCGATGTCGCAGCTGTTCCATGGGCGGCTTTGCTGGCAGTACTACGTAGCCGCCTAACGGCAACTCCGCCTGCTCGCGAACTACGAAGTGCTTACCCGGTTTTGGTTCCACTCCTTGCTCCACTTCAACTCCCGTCCATTTAGTCAAATCACCAGCTTTTGCTCTTGGAGCGTGCAGCCGTTGCAACTCCCACCACTTCACGAATTCCCAGGGACTCAAGTAGCGCACGTTTTCCTGCTGTCCACGATACGCATATAATTCCAGGATGTTCACCGCTTCCCACTGTTGCTTGCGCCCAACTTGCACATTTATTTGCCGCTCCTCGCCATTGGCCAAACTCAACAATGTGAATCCACAAAATGGTGCGCTTGCGAAATTTCGTAGGAATTCACCAGCTAATACCTCTTTGTCTGCATGACTAGCAAGTCGGAATTCTTCCGCTGCCGGGCGCACGACGCCTCCGAACTGCAAATCCGCAAAAACTCTGTTCGCAGCCTTCTGGAATTGCTGGCCAGGCTCTTTTGCGGATACCTGCTCTGTCAAATAGTGTAAGTTTTGCACCGCACGCTGCATCTGTTTCTTGCCGATTCCCTGTCCTTTTTGAATGTAGCCGGTAAAGTAGTTTGTGCATCGACTAGCGGCGCGAGCCATAGCTCTCTGCATGTGCTGCTGATTCTTTCCCAGACAGTCGCTTTTGCACTCCGGGTCGTGTGTGCGTGCAACCAGAGGAAGTCGAATGTTGGGGCATGTGTGCGTGTTGCAACGGAAAAAAAGGCCGAGAGCGGATGCAGTGCCGGAAATCCATGGACTTCGACGCTTGCTTAAAATTGATCCCAACCAGCTTCGGCGGCCGCGTACGCGCAAGCCATGCCTTTTGCAATTGCCCTTGCAAATGACTTTTGCCCGCCGCGTCAGCCGTTGGGTCTGTGGGAAGTCATGCTTGCACTGGCCCTTGCTACGCTTGCTCAAGCATGCGTTCAACGGACGTTTCAACCCGGTGCTGCGCTCAGTTATGTGCACGTGGTGTTGGCATCGACTGAACACTTCCTGCGCCGCTGCATCGTAGTCTTTCACGTATGCTGCCACATCGACCTTGGCGTCTGCGTCTCTTGCGGGCACCTCCGCATCCCGAAACAAAATATCAGGCCAAGTATCCAAGACGTCGTGCTCACAGTCTCGAAATCCATTTTGCCATGCTTGCTCCATATGCTCTTGTTGCTCCTCGTGTTGTTTTTCATGAAAGTGGGTGCATTTGTGAACCCATTCGTGGTACTCGACAACTGCTTGCGGATCGAGTAACCTGGCTTCAATCCGGCGTGCTATTTCTGGGAGTGATGCTCTGCTATAGATAGAGTTTACGTGTACATTTCCGTGGAAATGTGGTGCTCCAACATGCTGATATTCCACTGACCCTCCATACGCGGCTACAAGTCCGAAGATTCCACCCGACGGCTGCCACGTTTTGCCATTCCCGTCGATGCACTCGCAAGCATGTGTGCCGCAGCGGCTGCAGCACCGCAGACCGAGCAGGCGCGGAAGGATGTACTTCAGCGCAACATCGAACGCCAGATTCACTGCATGTGGGTCTCGCGCCGCTGTGAGTTTCCGTATATGATACGGCGGCAGCGACAACACTGCAGCACTGCCATCCGAGTCCTCGTTCCACATGCTCGGCTTCTCGGGTCCGGCCCACGGTGCTGTTTCCGGCTCCAAAATGGGATCTGTCTGCCGGTACCGACTGAGACGTGCTACCAAACCGTTGTGCACAGCACTAGGAGAAATTGTAATAAACATGGGCGAGCCGTGCTCTATGCGCGTGCCTTGCAGACAGTGGCCGATCTGACGCCTGATCTCCTTGGTTCCGGGTAGTTTCTGTGCGCGCAACTGCATGTTGCGCAATAAATGCCTTTCCATGAACGAAAGGTTGCGGCAGAGGCCTAGTTTCGTTGTGTCGTAATTCACGCGGCGCTCCCTGTTGCCGTCGTGCCACTTCCCCTTTTGCAACCGACGGTATAGATCACGAACGCCTTGCACCACATCCTTTGCGTGCGTTGCCTGGGCTGCAACACTCTTCGGCAGTTTTACCTGCAGGTCCGCCTGACAAACGGCAGACCAGAATGTAGTAATGCGTCGTGTAGCAGGTACCATGTGCCAGTCGCTCCGGATGTTCCCTTCGACACGACCCGACAGCAGACTGGTAAACGCGGCAGGCGTGAGAACAGCAGCTGTATCCACACGTCGATACCGCGACTTTAAAGGAAAATCCGGCCCCGACACAGCTCGCGCTAGTGCCCAGGGAAACGCACAAGAAAAAGATCGCGGCTGCCACTGATCGACAAAACGGCTGTCTGTCTTTACTGTCAAACTTTGCTGACGTCCCAATGTTGCTACTGCCTGTTCCGCTACCGCTCCTCGGACTGCAGTACTTCGGTCGGCACCAGCCACGTCAGGACGCATCGCAGACATAAACATGGCTCCGTTCCAAGACACTTCCGCGTTGCTCTCACCAATCGTGTCTCCTCCAGGCAACGGCGTTGCGTTCTTTTCCTGCAAATCCGACTTCGGCTCGGCTTCCAGAAGTTCCTCCAGCTTTGCCCGTACAGCAGCGGGAATGCTACCTTTTCGTTGCATCAACGGCACTTCCGCTTCTTCTTCTGGATACATGTTTTCCAATCGCACTCGAAGTTTCGCAAGAAGTTCTTCTCGATTGTCGTCGTGCAATAACGGATGCCCTACGGCAACCAAATGGCTCAGGAGCAGGAGCACGACAGCTGGCCGAATGCGTGCGCACGGCAGCCAATCAAAAACTTCCTTTCGCTTCTGCACCTTCAGCTGAAACTGTATCATGCGTGCCAGAATGTCGGGGCTATGAGGTAAGTACTCCGCAGGGTGACGTGCTTCGTTCTGAAGTAGTTGTTCCGCTATGGCCGCCCACGGCATCTCAAAAGCAGTAACATTGCCGCGGATGGCCACCGGGTGTTCTGCCCGCCCAACTTCTGCTTCGAGTAAATGGCCATAATCCGATTCGACATATAGAACGATACCATAGCACAGTACAGCGGTGCCGCGGCCGCCGCTTCAATGAAGCGCACGCGCAGCGCATATAGAAATGCCGGTGCAAAACCAAAATGGTTATCGTTAGCAAGAGCCTGTGGGCAGGCGGCTGTCCAAGCTCGCGCGAAGCAGTCTTGACAAATGGCTACTTCGCAATGCTCGCACCAGTCCACGCTGTTGTGCTTCTCTCCGTTACAGCGCTCGTCTTCCGGACAACAAACCACTTCTTGCCCGGCGTACGGTCCGTGCAACAGCCGCCGACGCCACAAACTTCCAGTGATGCACTCAGCCCCCTTCAGCGGCCCCTGAGCCGCATATCGCTGCACGTAAGTGTCCCAGCTCCAGTTCTCTTCAAATGCCTTTGCGTGCATGCCTCCAAATAACTCTTTCACGCTGATATATGCGCTCGTAGACGCTCTTCCCGCGCCTGCCAAACATACCCGGGCGCAACCGCAGCACACCAGCGCCCGCACTGCAAACTGTGCCTGCTCACATGCTATCGACTGAAAAGTGCGGCGATCCACAGAATAGCCGGCAGCTGGCACGTTCTGTGCTTCTGCTTCTGCCAGCCCTTCCATGTACAGCGTGCACATCTGCACTGCGTCGGCGCCGTGCGCCAAAGATTGGGAGTGTTCGGTCAGCAGGTGTTGCCACAGACACTGCTTGCTGTCGCAGCAGCTGCTCCTCTTGCCTGCTTGCCATCGCCAGGATCCAGAGCTAGCGCACCAGCCAGCACCCCGTGAAAATATGTTCGTGCACGGTTCAACTTCGGATATCCAGTTGCAGTTTCTGAACGCACAGTGGCATAGTGGCAACTTTACTCCAGCAGAAACCACGGCGTTGTCTTTTGGCAACAACGGCCGACGGCGCAACTCGGCCGCTACGCACTTTGCTGCCCTGATGCTCGCGTCCTCCGGCGTGGTCCAGGTTCGCTGAGGCTCTACCGCAACCGCGTCAATTTCAACTTGTCTTCGTTGCAGACATGTTTCGGCTGATGAACTCGACTCTGATTCCGAACCCACTGATGACTCCACATCCATTGACGCTTCCGACAACTCCTTATCCGTAACATGTCCACTAACTACGTCCCCTCTTGCGTTTGCACAACTGTCGCCAGTGATGCGGGAACTTTTTGTTTCTTCTGCAGCTGGGCATGCTTCTTCCGCTTCGGAGCTTGCATCTCCGACTTGCGATGCTTCTCTTGCCTCGGAGCCTGCATTTCCTGCCTCTGACGAAATGTTTTCCAAACAGTCCTCATGCAACAAGGCATCGTAATGGTATCCTCCCACGTCATTGCCCGACCAACAGTACACTTCCAAATAAATGCTTCGGGGCTCCTGCTCGGAGCCGGCTGCTTCTCTTAGAACTAGCTCTTCTGGCTGAAGTTGCTCATGGTCAAACCTTGTGAACACGCGCAAGCGAATAGCTTGATCCGCCTGCAGGTCCACGCCCCAGTTCTCCAACATGAATTGCACTGCCGGAGCTGCGTGCAAGTGACTTTGCAAATATGCCGCATTGTGCTCCTCGACCGACGCATTGCAAATGCTGCCGCTGATTGTGCGCGAGCGTGGTCTCCACCGTTCGTCCGGATGATGTATCAGAAATTCACGGCACGCAGTACAAACAGCCGCTCTGCCGCTCTGCTTTCCAGCGCCTGCCTGCTCAAGAGACCGCTGCTGCACAAGGATTGCACAAGACTGTCCAGGAGACATTGTTGCCTTCGCCCGATGCGCGAGCCAAACGGCGCCCGCTGCGATGCAGCTCGGCTAGGCGACTCTCGTCGCTTGCCAGCTCGCATGCTTCCGGCAATGCTTCCAAAGAAGCAGTAATCTGCAGCAAACGTCTCGCGACATCTTCACATTCCCACGCGCATTCTTGGTTTAAATCTTTCCAGACGTGCCATTCTGCAATCCACGCTTGCCCCAAAACTTTGCGCACTGCATCTGCGGACTGTAAAATTGACAGCAGAAGTGCCCGAATGATGTCAGGGCACGTGTTCTCCATGGCCCGTCGGCACCCATGCTCGATGCTGGCTTCCTGCTATACCGATGTCGCGAAGTTTTGCAGCTGTGCTCCCACTACATGCATATGTTTCCCGACCTTGCGCATGCTGCACTTTTTTCAAGATGCAGATCCTTGCCTAGCTACTTACACTTCCATCCTGGAGCCACACCGGCGTCAGCGCCGTCGATTTCACTTGCTGCTACTGCTTCTCACCGACCTCGAAACCTACTTCTACATCGTGCGGTTTGCACGACTACTCGTGCCGACCTCCTGCAATGCAGCCGAAAACGACATCGGCCTCCAACGAAGACCTGGCTGCGATGTGGCAGCTGCAACAACGGAACCGCAACTGCAAAGCACTCTGCATTTGCGGACTGTAAAATTGACAGCAGAAGTGACCGAATGATGTCAGGGCACGTGTTCTCCATGGCCCGTCGGCACCTATGCTCGATGCTGGCTTCCTGCTATACCGATGTCGCGAAGTTTTGCAGCTGTGCTCCCACTACATGCATATGTTTCGCGACCTTGCGCATGCTGCACTTTTTGCAAGATGCAGATCCTTGCCTAGCTACTTACACTTCCATCCTGGAGCCACACCGGCGTGACCGCCGTCGATTTCGCTTGCTGCTACTGCTTCTCGCCGACCTCGAAACCTACTTCTACATCGTGCGGTTTGCACGACTACTCGTGCCGACCTCTTGCAATGCAGCCGAAAACGACATCGGCCTCCAACGAGGACTTGGCTGCGATGTGGCAGCTGCAACAACGGAACCGCAACTGCAAAGCATCCCCGCTGCCCCTACTTCCGTTAGTTTGCTGCCAAGCGCCTGCCACTATTACGTAGCTCAAGCAATCAAGCAAGGACTAGCTTACGCACCTCAGTCGACTTTCACTCTCAACCTGCCCACCCAGTCCTGCTGGCAAGCCTGCGACACGCATGTCGCATCTACCACAATGAACAGCAGCAGCTTCCGAACGATGTTTTGCTATTCCTCCAAAACGCAACCTATGGCTTCCGCACGTGCTTCAGTGCTTCTACTTCCTAGGATCAAAACTATACGCCGCTTCGGGTATGCCTCAGATTTAATGCGTCTTGCAAAGCGTGCCTGTGCTCTTCCACAATTCGAACCACGCTGTCGAAACATGCACGTCACCAGGGACGCATCGACTCCCTGCCATGTCTTCTAGCAAAAAACATACTTACTTGCACTCACACGGTCCAACTAGTATGGTCACGCACGAAGCAACACGAACAATCCCACGAATTCGACATGGTTGGCTTGCTTTAAGCTAGCACTTCTTCTTTGAGCATGCGACTCTCGAATATGCCAACACCTAGAAACACAGATGCGACCACCAATCCAGGCATGGACAGGGGGG